>LBNU01026649.1:17903-62785 GCA_014162995.1 Artemisia annua | reverse complement strand
CATGGTCATAGAAGACTCTGATATTCATATGGGACCGTTCAAAACTATATTTTAAGGGCCTAATTCCGCATTACTTTTAACAATGTAATTCAATATTTTTGTTAAACAAGTTTATTCTAAATGAATGAAATGGAAACCGTTCTTTGCACTTGTGTTATGATACCAATTGAGTTGCACCCCAAAAACATTACTTTCCGCTGCAAACCATTTTTGGGGGTGTGACAAACCCTAATTCCACTATTTAAACCCAAGTCAAACTTAAATACACCAAATTTTTAATAAAGCAAGATATTTATTTTTCTTTCTCTTTTAATTTTATTGCTAACTTAACTCAAATTTTATATTCTCGTAACTCTATGCATCCTCAATTATTTTATATTCAATATTTATTTTTATTTCTTCAAATGGATTTTCATTTTTTATTTTAACTCTAAGTTATGAAGTTATACTTTCACCCTTCACAAATGGATGTTATAATTTCTTTTCGCACCGAAGTTCAAGTGGCCTGTATATCTATCTTTTCAATTTATAACTGATTCATATGATTGATACCAATTAAGGATGATGGTTGGTTGATGAGTGTGATATGTGATAAACATAATCATCCTCCAGCACAACATATGGAGGGGGCATCCATTATGTTTATCACATATCACACTCATCAACCAACCATCATACTTAATTGGTATGAATCATATGAATCAGTTATAAATTGAAAAGATATATATACGGGCCACTTGAAGTCTTGAACTTCGGTGCGAAAAAAAATTATAACATCCTATTGTGAAGGGCGAAAATATAAATTCATAACTGAGAGTTAAAATAAAAAATGAAAATGCATTTGAAGAAACAAAAATAAAGATTGAATGTAAAATAATTGAAGATGCATAGCGTTATGAGAATATGAAATTTGAGTTAAGTTAGCAACAAATGATGAAAGAGAAAGAAAAATAAATATCTTGTTTTATTAAAAATTTGGTGTATTTAAGTTTGACTTGGGTTCAAATAGCGAGAATAGGGTTAGAATATAAGGACGCTTATTATTAAGTGATGGTATTTTTGTTGTAATTTCATAAATTATTCAAAATAATTATCTATTGTATGTTATTTAATAATAATAATAATAATAATAATAATAATAATAATAATAATAATAATAATAATAATAATAGGCATTCTTTCTAAAAAGATCGAGCATCAGATCGAGCTTTGGTAAAAATTATAAAAACCATTTAGGCCTATTTAGGCTTGTTGGACCGGACGGGACTTTAGGTCGGGCTTTTTCGAGCTTTTCGGGCCGGGCCTATGCCCGAGCTCGGGCTTTCGTCCATCTGTGCACCTTTACTCGCAAGTATGTCACAACAAACATCAAACATTCCAATAATTTAAAATCCCACAACCATTTCGTCCCAACATTACACAAACTCTAATATTTTTACTAAGTTTTTTAAATAGTGGTAAATTGGTGGTGGATGACCCCATGCACAAGTATGTCAACGCGCGACAACGAACATCTACATTCCAATTATGAAACATCAACATTCGCTAATGATTGCACGATTTTGCCGGTTCTAAACTTTGCCTGGAGAAAAATCTTGGCCATTGTATGTAATTTTGAGCTCGGAAAGAAGGTTTATGTTTGATCTCATGGAATTTGTATCAGATAACGAGTACATCGCCTATGGCTAAAATCGAAAACAAGTGGTATCCAAGTACACGTAACACCATGTAATGTGTTTCTTTGTTTTGGAACTTCAAATAGTAACTCGCTATTGGTATCAGCATTCTCTAGTCATGCTTGATTGCGTATCACATACAGGGATGGAGCCAGGGGGTTCCCGCGGGTGCCCGTGCACCCCATGGATTTTTTTGATATAGTGTTAATTTTTGAAACAAACATCGATTTTTCCTAAAGTCGTTTTCTTTTTTTTTTCTTTTTTTTTTAAGAACGGCACAACACTTGAAATCCGACCCCCGAGTTAAACCATCCAAACGCGCAGGTCCCGGGACCCGAACCACTAGGAGAGACCCGCGAAGGAAAACCCCTAGAACTCACGGCTTCGCACTATGAGGAAAACCTGGATTTTTTGTATCTTGCAAGACTTGAACCCTGGGTAAAACCTCCCCCAAGCTCTAGAGGGAGCCTAGGTGGCCAAATGAGCTAAGCCAGTTGGTTACTGTTCAATTTTTTTTGTGTACCCGGTCATATTTGGTCCTGGCTTCATCCCTGATCACATATGTTGCTAGGAAGAAACATGGTGAGCTTGGCCCGTCTTTAAGATCCAATGGTACTAATCCAGAAGGTGCTTAAGCCAAAGACTCTCGTAGAGGTGATACTTTAAATCACCCGAGATGGAAAAAAATAGCATTGTATATGTAGTACATAATAAAACTGTTTTGTTTTCCGTAATTTCGCCTAACTTTGCCATGTTAGGCTTTCTCCCATTGCGGAAAATTCCCAAATGCTGCCTTATAAAATGAAGTAAGTATTTGACTATAGAAGTCAATCTACAATCATTTGGTAAAGAAATTTACAACATTTTTTTGGCATATGCAGCCTTTTCGCTCTCTCCTTTCATTTCGTATAAACAAATTGAAAACGAAAAAAAATAAGAAACA
This sequence comes from Artemisia annua, assembly GCA_014162995.1. Taxonomy (NCBI): domain Eukaryota; kingdom Viridiplantae; phylum Streptophyta; class Magnoliopsida; order Asterales; family Asteraceae; genus Artemisia; species Artemisia annua. Next base: position 60,166 of record LBNU01026649.1, on the reverse strand, counting down.
ATTCCAACCCGCTATGATTTATTGTTGATTGTTTTTATCTATATAGTAATATCTTTACATCTATATCCTATACTATACATACAACATTTTATCCGCTATCTTAATCTTGATAATAGTCCTTTCATCAACGTCTATCAAGAGAAGCAAGATCATCAACAATGCCACCACGAGCCTTCATCTGTATAAACAAAACAACTGAAAAAAGGTGCTGTCATAAACAAGTAAAAAAAAGTCTAGTGTCACCATTTATATTGCGGTAGGTACTCCAGATATGATGTTAGTATGTTACATCCTAATGAGAAACAATTGAGAACTGTATTTGGTACGGGATATGTAAATTCCGAACTTTAAATTCTGAACTGATACCCGTTTGTGTCAATAACTCGCCCATTGTGATAATTGAGTTCCTTTCTATATTCATTGGGTTATGCGCGTCCTGTGACAACAAAAGATAATTGTATGACAAATGTATCGATGATAAACTCATAATAGATATAAATACCAAAAATTCATTTTGTCGTAACAATCATCCTCTAGAACCTCATATAAACAAAAGACTGCACTGCGCATGAAGTCTCACATATTACCAATTGAACGATTTTATCTTTAAAAATGAAAACGATTTACACTTTATAGATTAAGCTCGAACACTAAATAACACTTTGCCTCAATTTCAGCCATATATTGTAAAGTGTTTGAGCTTAATCGATAAAGTGTAATTTAGTGTTTGATATTTTACACAATTATAAAGCCAATATAACCATTGCCAGCAAAAATCTGCCCAGAACATGATTTGGAACAAAGATTGGTTTTGTTTGATATAATAGACGTAGACCCCGGTCAAATTTTGACTATATAGTATTAAGCTTTTAGCTATGAACAGAGACGAAACTTGAACGTTTTTGTTAGGGGGCCAACTTGTAAGTATTTATTTTAGCGGGACAATATACACAACGCTGAAATTTTTGTGTTAAAAATGACTAAAACCAAAAATAATAATGTATAAAATATACACATGGTCAAAAAAAAAAAAAAAAAAGCCCTTGGTCCCTTATATGTTTCGTCCATGGCTTTGATCCTTTTCTACTATATATGTAAGCTAAACTTAACCTTGCCGAATGTAGGCTCTAATATCCAAATGAATAATAGATGCATACATGTAACGTTTTCATGCAAAAATCATAGCATTTCCTGAGCGGGTGTATCGAAATGGATGTCTGACCTCAAAGTTAACCTTGTGCACCTTATTCGCCAACTCCATAGTGCATGATCATTCTGATTAGGTTGACCTTTTTAAAATTTCTTAAGTTACTAGCATGGCTAGATTTAACCATGGCTAAGGTAATCATTCACACACGGCCTTCATTTTCTTGAGGCCTTCGATGTTTTTTAACTTTCTTATAGGTATAAACTCATTTTTAAAGGATAACATATAATTTAGAAAGAAGAATGTAAGTTTGGCATGACAAAAATCAAGATTTTGAAGTTTCCATTGAAAAAAGGAATTTAAGTTTGTGCTTTAATGGTGAAAATTGAGTACAAGGTTTTGGTGTGAAAGACAAACCAAAATGCGTAAGAAAGTCTATGAGGCCCATAAATTGTGTTATTTCTCTAACAATATTTATTTTCACTTTAACCCCCATTTGTCTTTAATATCTATGATTTTAAACTTTATCCTTATGTGAAGTATAGATAGTATAGATTTTGTCTCAAAGTTTAATCAAAATGCATATCTCATGAAAAATTATATTTTTAGTTGGGACTATTGTTTTAAGAAAGTAAAGTTACAGATTGTTATAGAAAAGTAAACGTTATCGGCTATATATATTTTTAAGTGAGTCTTCTTTTATAAAAAGGTACTTAGACGTTCACGGATAGTCATAAATTTTTTTAAAAACCCAACAATTATATACTTAGAGTAATTAGAAGATTTATTTAAACTTGAAAGAAGATTGCATGTGGTATTTGATTGATATAAACAAACTCATAATCTATTAATTAAGTTCACAATTTTTACACATACTTCAATTCTAATGTTAAAAGACTCTTTTAAAATTCTGGCANCATCATATTACCAATTGAACGATTTTATCTTTTATTAAAATGAAACTGATTTACACTTTTATAGATTAAGCTCGAACACTAAATAACACTTTGCCTCAATTTCAGCCATAATTGTAAAGTGTTTGTTTATTTCGATAATTGGTATTTAGTGTTTGATATTTTACACAATTATAAAGCCTAATATACCATTGCCAGCAAAAATCTGCCCAGAACATGATTTGGAACAAAGATTGGTTTTGTTTGATATAATAGACGTAGCCCCGTCAAATTTTGACTATATAGTATTTAAGCTTTTAGCTATGAACAGGAGACGAAACTTGAACGTTTTTGTTAGGGGGCCAACTTGTAAGTATTTATTTTAGCGGGACAATATACACAACGCTGAAATTTTGTGTTAAAAATGACTAAAACCAAAAATAATAATGCTATAAAATATACACATGGGGTCAAAAAAAAAAAAAAAAAAAAAAAGCCCTTGGTCCCTTATATGTTTCGTCCATGGCTTTGATCCTTTTCTACTATATATGTAAGCTAAACTTAACCTTGCCGAATGTAGGCTCTAATATCCAAATGAATAATAGATGCATACATGTAACGTTTTCATGCAAAAATCATAGCATTTCCTGAGCGGGTGTATCGAAATGGATGTCTGACCTCAAAGTTAACCTTGTGCACCTTATTCGCCAACTCCATAGTGCATGATCATTCTGATTAGGTTGACCTTTTTAAAATTTCTTAAGTTACTAGCATGGCTAGATTTAACCATGGCTAAGGTAATCATTCACACACGGCCTTCATTTTCTTGAGGCCTTCGATGTTTTTTAACTTTCTTATAGGTATAAACTCATTTTTAAAGGATAACATATAATTTAGAAAGAAGAATGTAAGTTTGGCATGACAAAAATCAAGATTTTGAAGTTTCCATTGAAAAAAGGAATTTAAGTTTGTGCTTTAATGGTGAAAATTGAGTACAAGGTTTTGGTGTGAAAGACAAACCAAAATGCGTAAGAAAGTCTATGAGGCCCATAAATTGTGTTATTTCTCTAACAATATTTATTTTCACTTTAACCCCCATTTGTCTTTAATATCTATGATTTTAAACTTTATCCTTATGTGAAGTATAGATAGTATAGATTTTGTCTCAAAGTTTAATCAAAATGCATATCTCATGAAAAATTATATTTTTAGTTGGGACTATTGTTTTAAAGAAAGTAAACGTTACAGATTGTTATAGAAAAGTAAACGTTATCGGCTAATATATTTTTAAGTGAGTCTTCTTTTATAAAAAGGTACTTAGAACTTCACGGATAGTCATAAATTTTTTTAAAAACCCAACAATTATATACTTAGAGTAATAGAAGATTTATTTAAACTTGAAGAAGATTGCATGTGGTATTTGATTGATATAAACAAACTCATAATCTAATTAAAGTTCACAATTTTTACACATACTTCAATTCTAATGTTAAAAGACTCTTTTAAAATTCTGGCACAGGATCATCAAATTTTGTCAGACGACCCTAACTACTAGCTAAGCTTGTACAGTATACTAAATCACTTTTTTCGTTGAATTTGTGATTGATGACTTGTTTGTTTTTAGACTCGAGTGTACTACTTTGTGATGTTTCATACACCAACTCACAAAGTATTACTTTTGTCGTTAGACTTTCAAGCAAGGTTCACAACTTGCTTCAGTGTTATATTATTATGGCAAAGGCAGAAACTTATTGGACAAAGTTTTATCGCAACTTTTTTAGTTACGTGGTGGTGCATAAAATTTTGTGTTTATGACTTTATGCAAGCATGTTGCCATAGGCAATAACGAATGTTAGTCGCGTGTTAGTCGAGTTGGGGTTAGAGTTTACATATTCGTTTGTTAACAGTTTTTGGGACGATAAAATGGTTAGATGGGGTTAGGCTGAAAGAAAGTTTTCCGGATTATATGGTTTTGAAAAAGATAACAATATTATCTTTTTAAAAAGAGGCTAAAAGCCATAAATAAAATAGATGTGGCTATTTTATGAATCGATTTGTATTCTACTAAAGTTAGATGAGGTTAGGCTAAAAAAGATTGCAGCATAATAATAATAATAATAATAATAATAATAATAATAATAATAATAACTTTAAAAAGTACTAACGCACCGTTTTATGTATAAATAAAAGTACTTTTGTTGTTTAATAATAATAATAATAATAATAATAATAATAATAATAATAATAAGGGTAAAGTCCATAAATTAGCAACGTACTTTCTCAATTTTACACAGTTAGGTAACGAACTTTTTTTATTACCAATTTAGTATGTGAAACTTGCTAATTTTCGACAATATAGTCATTACACAAGGGTATTTTAGTAAACAGCAGGTCAATGACTATATCGTCACATAAATTTGCATCGTTAGTCCTTTTTACTAACGGTCGTTAGTAAATAACTTAAAATTTGCATCGTTAGTCCTTTTTACTAACGGCCGTTAGTAAATAACTTAAAATTTGCATCGTTAGTCCTTTTTGTCCGTTTTTGTACGTTTTCGTCCGTTTTTAAACGTTTTCATCTGTTTTTCTCACGTATTGCATTTTCAGGTTAAAGTCTCGCGAGTCTTAATGTAAAACATCATTCCGGACAACTTTCATATTTTTCAATTTTGATGATTCGGACCAGAAAATGATCAAAATCGTGATTTTTAATCAATACAAAGACCTTTTTTTGTAAATCGATATAGTTGTTTCTTAAAACGATGGTCAAACCGAACACTAAACATTTTTTAAAATTGATTACAGAACATTTTTTAATCGATGGTCAAAATCGGCTGATTTTAAATCGACTACAGAAACTTTTTTTAAAATCTGACGAATCTTTGACCCATTTTCTTTTCCGAATCATCAAAAGTGTGAAACATGAAAGTTGTCCGGAATGATGTTTTACATCAAGACTCGTGAGATTTTAACCTGGAAATGCAGTACGTGAGAAAAACAGACGAAAACGTTTAAAAACGGACGAAAACGTACAAAAACGGACGAAAATCACGATTAAAAAACGGATGAAAACGTACAAAAAAGAAATAAAACGTGTAAAAAGGGACGAAAGCGGATGAATAAGTAAGAAATCTAAATTTTAAGTTATTTACTAACGGCCGTTAATAAAAAGGACTAACGATGCAAATTTATGTGAAGAACACAAGGGTATTTTAGTAAAACAGCAGGTCATAATGACTATATTGTCGAAAATTAGCAAGTTTCACATACTAAATTGGTAATAAAAAAAGTTCGTTACCTAACTGTGTAAAGTTGAGAAAGTACGTTGCTAATTTATGGACTTTACCCTAATAATAATAATAAAATAACATTATTTGTATTAACACTTTCTTTATACTAGAAAACATAAAATGATTTTATGACTTTTGTAGCGTGTATAATTTTTTTATGTTTATGTAGCATGACTATTCTCATTGCATATATCTTTTATATAATAAAAGAATTACATCATTTCAGAGTTTTTTTGACAAAACAATCTTAGTGGAAAAAAAATTGGACCAATAGGAATGCTCGATTTTGACACATAGGCGAAATCGAGCAATATGATTGGCCAATAAAAAGTCAAAATTGAATTGATTTTGGTCAAACTTTAATAAATTTGGTGGAAAATTTGATTGAGGAAAAAAAACACATAAAAATATAGGTGTCAAATTTATGAAAATAAAAACTTAAAAAAAAGAGGAGGTAATTAATAAAACATTAGTGGTTGAATTTTAAATATATTATATGGAGTTAAGTGTAAAATTATAAATCTCCATGTTTTTTGATAACTTTAGATAATAAACAAATAACCCCTTACACTTTATACCCCTACACTATATAATATGAACTTTGTTTACAATTACATGAGTATTAGTATTGGTTTGAGATTTCCATCCATTAAACTTACAAAATTTTATAAATATTTGAATTAGTTTTAATATATGTTAAATACTTTTAAAATAAATATTAGTTTTAAACTTTCATCTGTTAAAATATTTTTTTACTATGTACGTTAAATATAAATAAGAACTCATGTTATCTTATTTAAAAGTTTAATCTATACGTACACGGGTTTGAATATTAAATACAGTTAAATTATTATTAACGGTAATATAAATATCAAATGGTAAGTACGAGTTACTGTGATATGAAAATAAATATACGCGATTGTACTTATAACGACTCATATAATTATTATTTAAAGTTTATATAAGGATATCCGGAAAAACATTTTTAAAAAACTTCATGAACGCTGATTATGTACTATTAAAGTCGCACATTTTGTAAAACATGATATCAATAGTTAAAGTTAAACAACAATATCAACCTCAACATTAATATCTATGTCAGCTAAACAAAGTTAAATCTTTTATCGAATAAAATTTTTACAAAATATTAATTGATATTAATAAATAATGAAAAATTCATGCATACTTATTATTAGTTGTACTTATATCATAATTTTTACGGGTAAATTCTTATATATCCATATAGTAAACAAAAATTTTTAAATAAATTTGATTTATGTGTAAATCCATGTGATCAAAGAACCTTTGGGTCAACGAATAAAATTTTTACAAAATATTAATTGATATTAATAAATAATGAAAAACTCATGCATACTTATTAGTTGTACTTATATTATAATTTTTACGGGTAAATTCTTATATATCCAATAGTAAACAAAAATTTTAAAATAAATTTGATTTATGTGTAAATCCATGTGATTAAAGAACCTTTAGCCCGATAACATTATAAGGAGACATGCTCAAGAATCCAATACAAGGTCGATGCCATGGTTATATTTACAATTTCTGCTAACTATTTTTCTTACTTTCGCACATGTTGATGCTCTAACTTTTAAAAATATACATAAGATTTTCTGTTTTTAAAAGATAATACTATATAATTAAATTTTTCTGGAAAATCCCGTGCGTGCACGGGTATTATAACTAGTTTATTAAGTATAATAATACTACTGTAATTTAATAACTTCAATGTAATATATCATTTATTCACGTAATCTTTATAATTGAGTGGTATATAAACATGTTAAGGAATGCTACAACCACATAAAAACATCTACAAAATTATTTACACAATGACGTGTCACACAGTAATAAAATTACCAACTAGTGACTACACATCATTTTGTGAAAATTTTTATGGATATCTATGGGAGGAGGATCCTCTAAAGTTATTTTAGTAAAGTTGGGGTTGGAGAAGTGTGAAATTTGATCCAATTGCTCAAATCACACTAAAGTTGTTTTTTCAACTTTAGAATATCTTCCTCTATATTTGTGTGATTGTAGCATTCCTTAAACATATTTCTTTTGATACTATATTCAAAACTACCATTTTACTGTTTTTAGTTTACTCTCGTGAAGGTAAATTAACTAGTAACTTATAAAGGAGGAGAAGGCTGACACGTGTAGAAAATGTGAAGGTTTTTATAAAGTAAAACGCGTCATATGTAAACACGTTATTACACACACACGGAACCACCGCAACCACCACCATCCGTCAAAACAACAATCGATTCAAACCCTAACAATAACACTCTATCAAACCCAGCAAATCCCCCAACCCTAACCCTAACCCTAGCAAATCCCCCAACTTCTTTTTTACAAGTTTATCCCAGATGAAGATGAAATAATAAATGTATTAGATATAGGAGGGTGTGATATTATTGAGTACAATAAAATAGCGAAGAGAGACATATATAGTGATCATGTGTGGAAGGTAGACGAGGGATTAAGTCCAATAGTTTATAATAGCACATAGTTCATGCTTCAAACTCCTCGATACCCGGTTGAAGGGAGGCCTAATGAATTTAGAAGGATGATAGAGAGGGCTGAAACGTATTGGCAGCAGATAAACTTCAAATATGTCATTGGGAATATAGCACTTCCTATGGCGGGGGCGCATCAAATGGGATGGCGGATGACCGAGTATGTTTCAGACAATGGAGACGGTTAGATGTATAATAATGCAAGTTCTGTAGGCACCTAGTGTATTGAGTGTGTCTTATTGTAAAGTCCTGTAGATGCTACTATTGCATCTTTATCGTTGTATAAATATAGGCTCTGCCTCAATGAATAAAGTGTGAATTATTTGTGAGTTATATTCGAGATTATATTCTCTCTCTCAATCTATTGAAACTCTCAGTTTCTGAATAACAGATCATTTCTACCATTATATTGTACATTCAATTATTCCAGTATAATTCAATTCTTCATATAATAATCCACATGCAATGTCTACAATCTTCATAGCATATTATATTCAAGTACAATAAATACATGAATTCATCAAGAATTCAATCTGTATATTCATTTCAAATTGTAATATTATATTCAATCGTTGGAGCAGGCATTAATTTCTGTGGTATTAGTATCGCCCTTCCAATGGCGGGGGCGCATCAAACGGGATTGCGGATGACCGATTATGTTTCAAACAATGGAGACGGTTGACAACATTATGCATTATCAAAAATGTTGAAAAAAGTGTTGTTGCGGCTTATAATGCGAGGATAAAGGCATATGAGGCATTTAGAAAAGCCCAAAACAAGTATGTTACCGGTGTTCGCCTCCTGGCGTCGAGGCGGCTAAAAGCGGAGAAAGCCGATGCCCAAAAGGATGAGTTGAAGGGGGAGTTAGATGAAGTGGTTGGAGCGTTTAAGACGACGAATATTGCCTTCGAAATGGAGCGTTTAAGGCGTTTAAGCCTCTGTTTTCATGGACTGCCATTTCGAAGGCAGTATTCGCCGCCTTAAACGCTCCAACCACTTCATCTAACTCCCCCTTCAACTCAACCTTTTGGGCTTCGGCTTTCCCCGCTTTTACCTGCCTCGACGCCATGAGGCGAACACCAGTAACATACTTGTATTGGGCTCTTCGAAATGGCGCATATGCCTTCATCCTCGCATTAGAAGTTGCAACAACACGTTTATCAACATTCTTGATAAGGCATATGGCTGTCAACCGGTTTCTATTGTCTGAAGCATACTCGGTCATCCGCCATTTGAAAAGCTATGGATTGGTAAGTTATTCAGCTCATTCATCACATATCTAAATGTTATAAATCCTTTACCCAAAAAAAAAAATATTGCATTGAATAAGAACACATAACAAAATTTATTGATCATAAATGCAAACATTAAATTTTATGTGTAGTTGAGTAGTTGCCTGTAAAAGCCACACATCATTGATTCAATTTACTCATTTTAAAAAGCACACAATTTACTCATTTTAAAAAGTACACATTGATTGAAAACATAAAAGTTGCATGTAAATTACTTCTAAACATCTAAAGTTATTCAATCCAATTTACTCAATTTTAAAAGTACATATTCATTAAAGTCTACATAAAAGTTGTCAATTTTTTTCATCAAAATACACCTCTAGTAAAGTCTACAATAACTATGACATTAATGAAAAGGGAAAATATCAGCTACAATTAATTGTAGCCAATTGGTTACAATTTTGTGCTATAAATGTGGGTCCCTGATTCATTTTGTGGATCCTGATTTTTTCCTATGGGTCTCTGATTCAATGTTAGTGTATCTTTTATGAAGGATTGCAGCCAATTGGCTACAAAAATTGTAGCCAAGTTATCCCCTAATGAGAAACCTCAACAACAACATTAATTTGTATCCATTCAAACAAGTCATATTTATTAATAAGTGATTATATTTTTGTTGTAATTTCATAAATAATTCAAAGTAATTATCTATTGTATGTTAATAATAATAATAATAATAATAATAATAATAATAATAATAATAATAATAATAATAATAATAATAATAATAATAATAATAATAATTTCTTTTAAATCCTATGAGTTTCTATAGCTAGAGGAGTGGGAACTCAATTCTCGGCTTCACACTAACTTCTTGTAAATCCAATGAGTTTCTAATAAAATGATGTTTTTTATATAAAAAATATATATAAAAAAATAAAAATAATAATAAATAATAATAACTTCTTATAAATCTTATAAGTTTCTAACAAAGTGATGTTTTATAATAATAATAATAATAATAATAATAAAGGCATTTCTTTTTAAAATAATTTAAAATCCCACAACCATTTCGTCCCAACATTACACAAACTCTAATATCATTACTAAGTTTTTAAAATAGTGGTAAATTGGTGGTGGATGACCCCACGCACAAGTATGTCAACACGCGACAACAAACATCAACATTCCAATTATGAAACATCAACATTCGCTAATGATTTCACAAATTTTGCCGGTTCTAAAACTTTGCCTGGGAGAAAAATCTTGGCCATTGTATGTAATTTTGAGCTCGGAAAGAAGGTTTATGTTTGATCTCATGGAATTTGTATCCGATAACTAGTACATCGCCTATGGCTAAAATCGAAAACAAGTTGTATCCACGTACACGTAACACCATGTAATGTGTTTCTTTGTTTTGGAACTTCAAATACTAATTCGCTATTGGTATCAGCATTCTCTAGTCATACTTGATTGCGTATCACATATGTTGCTAGTAACAAACATGGTGAGCTTGGCCCGTCTTTATGATCCAATGGTACTAATCCGGAAGGTGCTATTAAGCCGAAGACTCGTACATAATAAAACTGTTTTGTTTTCCGTAATTTCACGTGACTTTGCCATGTTATACTTTCTCCCATTGCGGAAAATTCCCAACTGCTGCCTTATAGAATGAAGTGTTTGAGTATAAAAGTCAATCTACCATAGAGATGCACCTTTTCGCTCTTCCTTCCATTTCATATAAACAAATAGAAAACAAAAAAAATACGAAACGATTCCAACACGCTATGATTTATTGTTGATTGTTTTTATCTACAGCAATGTCTATATATCTATATGCTATAATATACATACAACATTTTATCCGCTATCTTGATCACTTGACAATCGTCCTTTCCTCAACGTTTACCAAGAGAAGCGAGATCTGTACAATGCTACCATGAGCCTCAATCTGTACAAACAAAACAAGTAAAAAGGGCTGTCATGACTCATAAGCAGTTATTCACATGTACAGTAAAAAAAAAAAAAAAAAGTCTAGTGTCACCATTTGTACTAAAAATAAGAGTTATCACATATGAAAATTCAATATATGATGTTTTATCAGAATCAGAAACACTTTAAAATGTAATCAACGATTCATTTGTATCTCGAGTCTGGCCATATTTATATTTCCACACAGACACCGCATTAATCCACAAAATTCCTAAATTACATCCTAGTATTTGTTTCATAATACAGTTACAAACACATACGTATAATTAGAAGTATAAAGAATCTTTATCATAACACGACAAAGTTACCTCCGTTTTCTTGATACAAGATCCATGTCAACATCATTTCGTCTCACTTTGAATTTCTGACCGTTTCTGTCGATAACTTCAACTTGACATGTTTCATGCCCAGATGCTAATTGCCATATTTATTGTGTTATGCACATCCTGTGATTATGAAAGATAAATATTATTAATTATAACATCATGTTTAGATTTCCACAAAACATGAAGGGTCATGAAAATGAATGATCCAATTTTTCTATGTCCTGTTCTTAGTTCCAAGTACAGAACAAACACGCTGTAAATCCATAACAAAGAACTACATAAAACCGCTAAACTTATTAGGATATTACTGGGAAAGAATAGTTCTATGTTCTCTGAGTAGTTACCCATCTTAGTCTTATAACCTAAATATAATCGTATGACAAACAATTTGATAAAAAAAGGATATAAATTCAACAATTCAGTTTTTTACCCAACATTTCATCTTCCATAAATTCAGAAAAACAAAGCGTGAATCAAGATTTTTGCACTACACTTAAAGTCTCACAAATTAGCAATTGAAGATTATATCTCTAAGAATCAAAATGATTGTGACACTTTTTAGTTTAAGCTCAAACACTAAAATTACACTCTGCCTCAATTCCCGCCCTATTTTGTAATGCACAAATTAAGTCCATAAAAGTTTTCCTAAATCAAAAATTACGATGATAGCCAAAGTTTTCTGGAACAGCAGCTAAGATAGCCAAACTCGTGATCAATTCTGCATTTCGCATTATTCTAGTCGTTCTTGTAAGTTAAGGGGGAACAACTGCCATCTCCTATAATACCGAACAAGTTACATTTTATGGTAAGTGGATCCTACTTTTCATTCCCTGCCACTTTCCAAATGAAGTTTTTTAGGCTTTTACACTCAAATGTTCCTGATCTTATACCTTCGATATAATTATCCTCTGTTTACACATATAAAATTATAAATAATCAGTTGTTAACTTCGAAGCTAAAATATAGTTTTTTGGCATTTGTCAATTTTAAATACTATATGATAACCATCTATAACTAATGCTATAAAAAATCTGGACAGAGCAGGGTTTGGAACAAAGATTGGTTGTTTAATATGATAAATCTCAGTTGAAAATTTGAGTCCACAGCATCCAGCTTTTTAGCTCTGGGCCTTTTTTACTAGATTTATCAGCTAAAGTTAGTCACCTTGACGAAATCAAGCTCTAATTGTTAACAAGAATTGTAAGTGTCGAATTGGATGTCTGACCTCAAAGTCAACCTTCTGACTCCTTATACACCAACTCCATCGTGCAAGATCTTCAAACCTGATCTCTTGTCTAAAATGCGCATAAAGATTTGAGTTGCATTTGCCATATCAGCAGTTCCTATAGCATACAGTAGTGCTTTTAGTTCAATCAAGTACCCTAGTTGTCACTTCCTGATATTCACATGAGAATTCTTGAAAGTATGGGCGTTTGGAAGTGCGACTAAACAACCGTTCTTTCAGGTCTCAATAATCAGATTTGAAAAAGTAAGAAGGAAGTTGGAAGAAAACTATAAAATATTGAGATAAATATAAGGTTACTTAACTATTACTCCGTACTTACTTTAAGATACTAATTATCATTCACGCTGCAAATATCACACTGAAAACGCACATCCAAACACTAGGATACACGGAAACGCCGTCGGGATGCCGTATCACGTACCCGAAACGTCCCGGAAACGGGAAACGCCGGGAAACGTCGGGAAACACCTGGGAAACGTCCCAGTGACTCAAAATCAAATTTTAGGCTGTTTTTAGAATCTGGAGCAGGTTTTATTTATTGGAACGGTGGACAAAAAAGAAGCCATGGAAGAACAGTGTATAGTAAGCAAAAGCACAATAAACGAAAAAGAAAGAGAAAAAAAATGAGTAGTAAGCATCTTTTGTTTTGTAATGCAATGCTATCACGTGGGTTGGGTGACAAAGTACAAATAGGGAGTCCTTCTCTAACATTTGTTTTACGAGTATATTTTAGCTTATTTTTTATCTTTTGTTTGTAGATAACTTTCTTAATTTTATTTAACATAGATATATAAAATTATAAACCGATGTTTTTTTTACTAAACTATTTGTTGGGAAGATAATTTGATGATTAAGAGTTTTTAAATTGATGATTACAAGTAATATTTGTTTGGATTTTTGAATGTTGTGTAATATTTTTTTAGAAGATAATTTGTTATATACTAAAATATTATAGAACACCTAGATAATTTGTTGGATAATGCTGTGTTTTGTACTTATATTGCTATTTTTTTAGAAGATAATTTGTTATATACTAAAATATTTTTTTAGAAGATAACTTTCTTGAATTTTAAGATGTTGCCGTTTCCCGGTATCCGTACCCGTACCCGTCCCCGTCCCCGTTTCCGTCCCCGTGCAACTTAGTCCAAACATCCCCATAACTGCAATTTTCGCAGGAAAAGACTAACCTTTGTATGGAGATAACACAATTCGAACTAAATCGTTGAGTACACCACAAATTCCTGCCAATTTCAATGAGTACAAAGTTAACATTAGAAGTTCAGAGCATCAGACAATCTTTCCTTACCATGGAAGATGCATTCATTTTTGGAATGTCACATGTAAATTGCAACATATTTTCGAGAAAACTTTATAGAAGTACTTATTAACGCATCGTTTTAAGTATAAATAAAAGCACTCTGCTATTTTATTACATAAACCTACTATAACTATCTAAAACTTCGAATAATGGAGAGAAAAAAGTCAAACCTGACATGGTACATCATCAAGTTTCTGACAATAACTGATGTGGATCATCTAAAAAGACGCTGTTTGGTTTACACCCATTCGTAATTTTCTTTGTAATTCAGCCACAAGGAGAAACTTCCTTTCGCTTTTAGCACCACGTAAAAGAATATTATAGGTTCTCGAATCAGGCAACAATCCATATCTCTTTAAATTACGAAGAACCCAATATGCTGTTTCAACTTCATGATTTTTGCAAAGATAAACCATAAGAGTATTAACAGTCACCACTGAGGGTAGTGGACCATATATAATCATATGCTCAAAAACCTTCAAACAATCATCAAACTTCCCAACGTTACAAAAATACTGCATTAAACAAGTCAACCCCACAACGTTCAACTTAACCCCTTCGCCGTCCATTAAGTCGACAACTTTCTGAACCATTCTAGAATCACCCATTTTACACGCAGCAGATAATATTGTGTTGAACGATACCGAATCAGGCCTTTTTCCAGGCCAATCAACATGTTCAAAAAATTCCAAGGCTTCATCCAATGTTTTCTCTTCACAAAAGCCTTTTAAAATCGTATTGAATGTTATATTATTGGGTTCAATACCATTTTTTATCATACTTCTAACCAAAGATGATAACTCTTGAGGTTCACGAGCATGACATAAACTACATAAGTACACGTTATAAACTGCAACATCCAAGTCAATATCACTCAAAAATATATCCTGTAGAAGTGTACGTGCAATTCCTAAACTACCTCTCTTGAGTAATCCCGAAAATGCAGTAGCTGTATACCGATCTGGGACAAGACCCTTTTGATGTAAAGACTCATAAAGCTCGTAAATCTCATTAAGCATATTTTCATTAGAAAGTGCCCGTATAACTATATTATATGTAACAATATCCGGATCACATCCAGTTTTTTCCATTTTTCCCAATAGGCCTAACGCCTCTTTTATCCTTCCATATTCACACAAACCCTTAATGATTGTGGTATACGTTTTAACATTCGGGTAACAACCCGAATCACCTTCCATTATCTTCAAACAGCCATAAGCCTCGCGAAATAGCCCTTTTTTGCTCAACCCGTATACTAAAGCTGTATATGAACATGTATTATATACAAGACCCTTTTTCTCTAAACAACAAAAAAAGGCTAATAAACCACCAATCTGATCCGATTTACACAAAGACCATAAAATCGGATTGTAAAAATACGGTCTTTGAAAATACCCTTTTCCCAAAAGTTTAAAAAACACAAAACACGCATCCTGAATCATCCCACGGCTACATAAACTACTAATCAACAAAATCGCTTTCGGCTCGGTTGGAACATAACCAAACCCCAACATCAACTCCAACACACTAATCGCATCTCCTAACTCCACTTTATCCAAAAACCTCCTAAACAAACTCGCCAAACAACTAAACGACGGCACAAAACCATAATCACACATTTCCAAAACAACGCCCAACCCTACTCTCGCCTCGCCCACAATACTCAACCCTTTCAACAATGTACTAAAAGTCAACACATTCGGACACAATCCAACCCTCCTCATCTCCAATTGCAACAAATTCATACCATTCAAACACACATTACTAGACTTCAAATAGCAATTCAACATAGCATTGTAATCATATATACTCGGCTTACCGGGCATTATTCGCAACATATCGAAAAAATGTAAAGAGTTGTAAACATCACCTTTTTGTGCTAAAGTTTGCATCTTTTTGGTTAGTTCATGATAATCTGAGCAAAGGGTATTTGTTTCTTCTGCAAAAAAAACAGCAGAAGATGAATATGAATAAAATGATGCAAAATTGTATAAAGATTTTTTGATTTTTTTATAAAATTTTTGGGGTTTTAGTGAAATCATGATAAACCCATGATTTGGTCTTGAGTAATGTGAAAAGGGTATTTGTTAAAGATTGAATCTTGGTGGAGAAGTGGAGATAAACCCTAAATAGGGATATTTTCTTGACAAAACCCTAAACCCAGAACATAGAAAAGCGGCTTTGTTTTTAAATAATTTTTTTTTTCTTTTTTTTCTTTTTTTTTTTTCTTTAAATTTATAATTTCCTTTTTATTTTTGATATCGGTTAAAGTGGATCATCTGGTTAAAATCGACCTGAACCGACCAAAATCGAACAGAAGTGAAAACTGAATTTGTGGAAGATATAAACCGAGAACCAAACCAAAGTGACTCGGTTCGGTATGGTTCGGTTTATACGGTTTAGGTGCGTTCTTTCTCGGTTTTGGCGTGAACCGAGTCGAACCGAAATCGAAAATGATAAATATATTGAACCGAAAACCGAGCCGAATATGGTCAGCTTGGTTTTGATCGGACCGGTTCGGCTCAGTTTTTTAATTTGGTTCGATTTTGTTCTATTTTGCTCATCCAATAAGTTATCATGGTTAACTTTTTTTTTTCTTTTTTTTATTATTATTATTATTTATTTTTTTTACCATAATAACAAAGTTATTTGAAATAACTTTTGGAGAAAATTATGTTAATAATCATTTTTTAAAGTCATACAAGATGTTAAAAGAAAAAGTATATATCAAATTTGGTTCCTTTCTTTCAAATAAGTGATTTTTATATGGTTTTTGAAAACAAATCGTCCTTTTTTTTTTTCAGTTTTTGATTTTCTCCTGTTAAACCCTGGGTTTTTCGGTGACACCGTCCGGTCCAATTCTCGTTTGAATCGACCGGTTCAATCCAATTAACACTGATTTCCATATATTGTTTAAATTAAAGAAAAGCCTATATATTTATTAAAACTTCAAAGTGTAATCTTCTCTTCACAAAACCTAACTTCATATTCTTCTCAACCAACACAAAATTAAACCTTCATTTTATTTAAACAAATAAATAACTTTGAAAAAACAAGTAATTAAAACTTTCAAAACAAGCAAGTAAAAATGACAAGTAGTTAACGCATCCTAAGGGTACCTATCTAGAAATGAGTTCGAGGTGGGTTTAAGATAAGGTTGGGGCTAGAGTTGGATTTTGAGCTTATATTATAAGCTAGAAGTTGTAGTTTATATTTTTTTTAAAGTTGTTTGACTAAATAGTTGAAGCTGAACCTTATCATTGTAAAATCACATAAAATGCATCAAAATATTCACATATATTTCAAGCTTGTGCTTGCTAATCCATTATATTTTGAAGGGTATTTAAGTAATTTGACTAACTATAATCCCTACTCATTTTAAAAGCTCGTTTCAGGCTTATGGAAGTTTATAGTTTTTAAAATCTGACATAAAGTTGTATAACAAATGAAGCTTATTGTATAAGCCAACTTATTCTAAAAACTCAAGCCCTTGTAAGCCCTTGGTATTTCCTATCCAAACATAAACTAAGTTTCTAGCTCTGGAATTTCTCAGTAGAAACCAATTAGATATTGTTTTAATAACGGACGATGAGTTCTTAGTCTAAGTGTATTGTGACCAATATCACCAACGTCAACTTAGTGTCGCATCGGCTTTTCACTCCTCCACCAACATCACTACCAAATAGGTGTAATAAGTACATTTACTTCACCACCTAAACATACACCATTTGTACACAATTATACTCCATAAAAACCAGCATCACAACTCACGCACACACAACCAACATCACCGGTCGATCGTGAGCAAGACCAACATCTATCAAAACCTAATCTAAAACGCATTGCGAGGGAAGGATGTTTTACATATGACGCGGTTGGAGGGTGGACAACGCGTTTTGAAGCCCTGGTACACCGAGCCTTACGGTTTTAAAATAAGAAAAACTATAAACATGATCATACCTATATTATAATATGGCCATGGAATGCTGATAAAGATACGTAGATGCTGATCTGGTAGGCCCATGAGGAATCACCATCACAAATGCTAATCCATAAAGCCGAAATGATATGACTACCATTAACACAACACATACCATACTACACTTTCTTAAAATCGTACTTAGAGCAATAAATATGGTAGCGGAGGGGGCCGCGCCATGCTTATGTGGTTGGCATTATGATGACGCCATCGCACCAGACCTTTTAAACTTCATAACGCACGCCAAGTTTGTGGCATATGCCATAACGTGCATATGAGCATATCCTTTTTCTTTTTCTTTAAATAAATAAAAAACTTGTGTCATTGGTCATTCTAACGGATACTTTTGTATATATTTTTTTTAAGTTAAACATTATATAAGACCTTTAAACACAACCATTTTTACCAGCCATACAACCTAAATTTTCAACTTCATTCTTTACCATATAACAAAAAAGTCACCCAAATACTTTTATCAATAACCTTATCTATTTTCGCAAGCTCCAAAATCACCATTTTCGTCAAATCCAGCTACACCTTCATCCGCAAATTGTTGAATATCTTTGTCATATCCCAAATTTGCTCCGTTTGGTAGCCAATATACTATGCCACAATATACACCCCAACAATATGAGTTGTACCAAAGTAATTTTCTTCAACAACTTCAACAATGACCACTACAATTCTTTTCACGACAACAAACACAACCACCACCACAACCGCAGCCAACACAAGAAACCCAAGAAGCCGAGAGGTGGCGAAGAAAAGGCAAAAGACCAGCTAAAAAAAACAAACACAACCACCACACCTAGGCATCCTCAAAAGCACCCACTTGTTGGTCACAAGAAGATGAAACATTATTAGCCGAATGTTTTGTTGTTATTTCCAAAGGATAACGCTATCGCAAATGACCAAGACGAGCTATCATTTTGGCAAATGGTTCTATTGGAGTTCAACAAAAGTTCCTCAAATGAACGTAACAATGAAATGATAATGGGGAAGTGGGCATTGTTGAACTCCATCTATAAACGTCTATAACGTTTGAGTAGAAGTGGCAAAAACAAGGTAGATGTTTTGCAACGTTGTAAGGTACAATATTGTGACGAGAAGGGTGGAAATCATTCTATCAAGAAGGGCCATGGAGTATCTTGATAAAACACACCAAATGGGATGCAGTCGAACCCGTTAATCCGAATGATGACTTTGAATTCACCGAGCTATTCAAAGATGATCCGAGACCACGTCCCCTTGGGAGGAAAAAAAAAAAAAAAAAAAAAAAGTCGGAGACCATGTCCCAGGAGCTCAAGGAGTAACACGCAAGATTTTGAGGAGGGNAAAAAAAAAAAAAAAAAAAAAAAAAAAAAAAAAAAAAAAAAAAAAAAAAAAAAAAAAAAAAAAAAAAAAAAAAAAAAAAAAAAAAAAGTCGGAGACCATGTCCCAGGAGCTCAAGGAGTAACACGCAAGATTTTGAGGAGGGTGTACAAAATGAACTAAGACTAAAATGGGAGGCCGCTCAAGAGATGTTCGAGATGACGAAAACAAAAGATGTGACGATTATAGGGTTGGAAGAGTTGAGGTTCCTCGCCACTAGTACCGCTAGTACCGTGTGGAAATCAACATGCAAAAAGAAGAAGTCCGCCAAAATACATACGTTAAATGTAGTCGCTTTCGTAATAGCTTTTTTGTAGTTTTTTTGGGTAAATTTTTTTTAATGTGTAAAAAATGGAAAAACAAAATAAAATGATGAGTATCAAAAGGGGGTTTATGATATTACGAGAGATGGTGATTTTGGTGAATGATGATGTTAAAGCTGACGTGGCACCAAAAGGTGAGAGTTTTAACATGTTAACACACTTGGCGCTCTTAACTCAATTACTCAAAAAAGTTACTCACACCCGAGCTCAATCGCGGGGACCAAACCCCCCATGGTGAGGCTATCATTGTTGTTACTTGTGCGTACCGAAGCAGTGACAGCCTACCCATTCATCGATGGAAGTCTCTATTGAGTGTTCTGCTAAATACTGTTGTGACAGCCAATTTAACAGTATTTATTCAATTTACCATTCCTGATGTTGATGACTTAACATTTACTGATGCATTCTACCCGCATGCAAAAAAGACGATCATTATGAAAGATCTAAGATGACAAAAGCTCAGTCGATACCAGCATTTCGACCTGAGAAAACCCGTGCCATGCACCTTGCATAAACCGTCTACTTGATTGACTCGAAATGCTGATACCATGATTTTAGGGGGGGGGGGGNTGAGAAAACCCGTGCCATGCACCTTGCATAAACCGTCTACTTGATTGACTCGAAATGCTGATACCATGATTTTAGGGGGGGTACTGATAAACACTGTTCTGAAATAAACTCAGCTTAATTACAAAAACAAGGACTGTATCTCCATACAAACACGGGTCCTAATAAGTATCTTAAAATACTTCAACTATACAACCAATTATCAATACACCGACCAACAAAGATCAATATTACAAGGGGGACCCGCATACGTTAAGTAATTATTAAAATTTAGAAAATTTCCGTACAGCGGGGCGTTAGTGGTTAGATGGATATCGGGCATCCTAATTCCTTAGCAGCTGTATTAAGATACTGAATTGGCATTCCTGTTGCAATTCGACTATGAGCTTCCCATGTTAGACACTTACCTACATCTGATTCCCAGTCGGTAACATCTACGTTTAGGTACTGATAAGCTGGCCCACATGCCGCGGGTATGTTGGGGGGTGCACCAATTGGGTTAACTAAACCTACGTGTAAAATGGCTCTGAGGACTGATGTGCTAAGGGTACGGACGTGAGCACTTGGGTGAGAAAGGCAACGTACTGTAGCCGGCAACCGACACTGTTAAATCAAATGGATAAGAAATTAGTTATGCACAAATAATTCATTTTTCACGTTTAAAAAACACTAGGGTGCTTTAATGATTACCTTGAGAAGATTTGACAGGCCATCGGCAACTGCCATCCCAGATTCTCCCCACTCGAGAACAGGTTGAACCGCTCTAGCCGTTGCTTCTAAAAGCTGAAATGAGTAATAATAAATGGAGCAGTTACGAATATGTAACCAATACTGAACGGTATAAGCAAAATAGTAAATCTTTACTTGTCCGACTTGGGATGATTTCAAACAGGGGTGACAAAATGGGGCATGCAGGTATAGTAACGTGTTAGAATGGGTAAAATTTGGCATAGGTCAGGTTGACACGTAAATCTTTTTGTCCAAAATTCTTATACTTTAATAAATAATGTGTGTGAAAGGATAACAAAAAGTGTTAAGCAGATTGTATATGCTCTTATCCACCTTGGACAACTTTCCACCTATTTAGCATGTTTCCTTTTATTCAAATAATGTTGGTGCATTTGACACATCAGAGATAAAACATAACCCAAAGTGACCAATTCACAAGCTCAAACTTGCCACCTCTAAAATTTGGAAAAGCTATGCATTTTTCTTTAGTGAATGCCATAATTGATATGTCAAATGAGATGAAATTTAAATAAATAATACCTCGAGCTGTGGTAAAGTACATGCTTCTCCATCAACGAGCATCCCATCTGTGGCACGGAGAAGAAGGTCTAATGCACTAGACATTATTACCAACGACTCTGGGGTATTGTGATTCCTCATCAGCTCAACAATCAGCTTAACAATCCGCTGGTTGATTCTCCACATCTTTTGACCAAGATCATCATCTTTCGCAATCCATGGCTGCAATTCTCTCTCCGCCTGATGAGCAGAAACAAATCAAACATTAATATTATTTCCATTTTTGTGAGTAAAAGTAATATGATGCAGTGATGTTCGTTGTAGTGCCCAATGGTTGATTTGAAGTAAAACCAGACCTGAAGGACAACAGCAGTTGCAGCTTTTGCCGGGGATGCTGACACCACATTGCATAGTGCATCAACCACCTGTATGGATAAACACAGATAAATTCTTAGACATTACACGACATGCACAGTAAATGCACCAAACATATACACAAAGTTCATGCATATCAGTAACATTACAATGAAGATCAATGTGGACAATAATTGTCAG
The DNA here is from genome assembly GCA_014162995.1 of Artemisia annua. Taxonomy (NCBI): domain Eukaryota; kingdom Viridiplantae; phylum Streptophyta; class Magnoliopsida; order Asterales; family Asteraceae; genus Artemisia; species Artemisia annua. Next base: position 38,136 of record LBNU01026649.1, on the reverse strand, counting down.
AAGGGTCTTTGCAACCTAAAGGTATATATATAAAGCGTAACACCTAAAGGTTAATGATATATAGCACATTCTAAAAAATAATTTGTATTTTGCTGCTATACACGCTCTTTTACAGTTACTTAGAGCATACAGATCTTTAATATCAAGTTATCAACGCTACTTTGATAAACAGCAATAACCAACTTTCAAACTATTAAAGCACATTATTCAGCAGTTAAAATGCTTATCAATTGATTAACACGACCCACATTATTTAGCAATTATCATACTTCAGTTTCGAAGTTGAAATCAGTGTGAACTAATCTACAAATTGTAAAAGATATGTAGAGTAATTGGCACCATACCTGTCTCCATCCTTGCTGGGCAGAGGTGCTTTCAGCACTAAGTTGTGTTTCAGGTGACGCAATTAACTTGTGCCAGAGCAATGAAACAACAGAGAAACATAATTCTTGTTTCTCTGTCAGTACTGAGCTTAATAAAATCCGTGCACTGCAATTAAACCCAATATGCCTTTCCATGGTGAGAAAATTAGCCAACTCTGAAGCATTAAAAGGGAAACTCGTTATTCCTTTTTCTGAATTTTCACACGAAGTGGAAGCTTCCTCGCATATACGTCTAGACTTTGAAGTGACTGAATCATTGCTCGATGACTGGCCTTTATTTTGTCTTTTACCATCTGGGCAAACAAGGTTATCCTTCCAAAGAGGTGCTTGCAGTAGATAGGCTTCTCGTGGTTCTGCCTTGTTGACGATGGATGCAACGGTTTTACTATGAATGTCAATTAAGTTATAAAGTGAAGATGCTGTAGAGTGAATTGGTTTGTCCCACTTGCACCGCATCAAGACAGAAAGTGCATGCATACAAGCCTTTGACCGTCTAAAGAGTTCAGAAATATGAGCTGCAACCATAGCAGCAGCAACTATTTCATTTGAACTATAACCCCACGAGGTACCGACAGATGATGGTTTCAAAGAAAATAGAGCTTCTAAAATAGTCAACAGTCGACGTGTATGACTAACCGCAGAGGCAATACTACTCTGGAAGTTATTGTAAGATTCAACTGACTTTGCTGATTTTTTGACATCCTTTGAGTTAGAATTCTTACCCACACTTGAAATCGATGGGAAGATCTGAAGTTCACAAGAAAGAGCATAGACTGAAGCAAGAATATAAGAATCAAAAGCTGAAATAGGCCCTTGCTTATTCATTCTTTTAGCCCTCAAATTTCTCGGCTTTTCAGAAATTGCTTCTAAGTTTCTACTATCTTCATCTCGTGGCCTCTTACCACCATGAGGCTGTGCTTCGTGGCTGACACACACGGTTAACACAACAAAAAGTAGTCGAGAAGCAAGCTCTACGGAAGCACACGATTCCAAAAAGAGGGAGTGTACCATCGTTCGAAGCTCTGCCACAGCAATATTTTTAGAGGCAGATCCTAAAACATATTTTGCTTTTCTTGTTTGTTCATATAAGGACTCTGCTGGAAATGTTCGTTGAAGAATTGCTTCAACAGTAGCAACAAATATTTTCATGAGACAAGCTTCAGATGGGCTTCCACGAGGAAGATACTCGAGAACTTTAAGAAGGGGTATGTATAAGTTCCATGATAATATGGGAGGTTGTAAAGGCGCCGCAACTATAATTTCAGGAAGATCAACGATGGAAGAACTTAAAGGAATTAAGCCATAAGCAGCTTCCCATATGGTGCATATTCTCCATTCAACCTCCGGTCCATGTGCACAGAGCATTGAGGCAATCCCTTGGGCAGTAGCTTCAATGGTTGCTTCAGTTGTTGGCATTTCTCTCTGTACACAGCATGAATAATTGAAACTCAGTATGCTGATATATGTTCAACAGAAGTGGCGAGATGAGTGGGTTGGGTACTAAACACATTTTGTCCAAAATTTTCATAAACATAATACTTTTATGCATTAAAAACCCTCTGTGTCCTTAGATCAATTTGACCTATTTCATTTCAAGCAAACTTTTCTTTTCACAAGTTTGAACCGGAAGAGATCAAACATGACCTCAATCCAATGCCACCACTAACTTATTTATCATCTAAAGAGCGTTGATGGGCTGTACCTGCTTTTTATGGTTTGAACTGTCACTACTCGGAGATTCCTGTTGCTCTTCAACTCCTTCAACTTGTGTAAGAGGAGGAAAAAGTAAAGCAGGTTGGGATAATATCCGAAAAAGTAAAGCAGCTGCAGAATCTGCTGCAATGCCAGCTCTCATTGACATTGCTGTTCCAATTGCACGCAAGAAGTGTAAATGCATCCAGTTTCTTGGAAGCTGCCAAAGTGAATAAGATCAGTATGGCTGTCATCAAACAATGATGAACTTCCCATTTAACTACCATGCACTATTATCGGTACCAAGTTTGTAATATATTTAACAAAAAGCAAGTGAAACTATTGCAATGCATAGCAAGAGTCGTGAAATTTTATAATCAACGCTAGTGAAAGTATATATTATATCATGTCAAAAATATTATAATCAACTTACCCTCATGCCAGATGCGTAATCCTCTGCGGCTCTAAGGAGTTCTACAAGTTGAACAGCAGCATCAAGAGCATCTGGGGCCCATGATGGTGGTGCCTCTAGAAGCCCGAGAAGAAGTCTTTGAGTGGCACTTGGACTAGCAATTGCATAATACCTATGAAACAATCTTGCATATGGCTCTAGAGCTGGAAGACCTGCAACAAGGTGCTCATCCATGGATGTTGTGGGTGGAGGAAGTAAAAGAGCAGGAACAGCAGCTGCAGTCAGAGTTGCAGTCTCATAACGAGCTACCTCTTCATCACAGACGCTCAATATTACACCCGCACCATTAGCAACAGCCCACCTAGGAGTCGATGGAACTAGCTGTGGATGCTTTCCAGATCCACGAGAAGCCATGACTGAACAGTTGGTGAAAAATGTGTTATTTTCTCTCTATCAATATATAAGAGCTCATACAAGTGATTCTACTTTAGCAATCCACACATCAATTGTTCACTTACCAACAGAAGGTGGCTTGAGTTCTCCCGCGGCATATTTTCCCATGACACCACCACACCTATGATCATTTGAAATTTCAGTAAGTCTCTTAAACTAATGAACATAAAATACGTACACAAACACAAACAGAGAGACAATCCTCACCAGCGGAAGTAGTCACTTCTGATACCTAATGGAGCAGCAAGCAAAATATCAGTAATCCAAGGAGACAACAGCCTCAGTGGTTTATTTTCATTCTGTGCAGATGGTGAAGAAGTTTCACTGTCAGGAGAGTTACTTGTTGAAGCTTGGCTTCCACTGATGCTTCTATCTGTTACCTTATGCTGATGGTCGGCCTTCAAAATCGGCCGGTTGTAATGGGTTAAAACTCGTAAGATCTCTCCACATGCCAACGCCCACTGTTCGGAGTACTCTTTCTGCATTTTCAGAACACGTGTTATATGATTTTCATCATATTTGACCAGAGATAGACTAATCTAAATTGTAGAACATGAAATGGTTGTTAGATAGTAAAATGCTTTCTTACATCAGTGCTTGGGCAGACTAACGAAATGAACGAAGCAAATGGGGGAGTGCTCCTATCGTACTCCATTGTACCATCAATGATACATGAAATTATTGGAAGAATGACAGAATGCCCATGCTCTGGGTGATGAAGGACGAATGTTGCTGAAAAATTAAATTGGTTAGATAAAACGTCAACATGAAATGCCAAATCTAAAGTCATGTACATTAGGTATGAAACACAATACCTAATACATCATCAAACAAGCGTTTTTCCTGTGATGGATAGCGGTGGCGAACCAGCTGCAAAAAATTTTTTTTATAAAAAAGTGAGAAATGGGGTATGAAAAAGCGTGATTGGTATTTGTGTTCTCCGCAATATCAGCCAAAAAAAAACATGGTCTACTAGTAGAAGTACAAACGAAATACCTCAGCTATATCTTCAGGAAACTGCTCTGACGTAAATTGACCAAAGTAATCAACATATGCAGTAATTTGTTCCTGGTTATGAAAGAATATGAAATGTAAATCACTAGAATATGTGAACTTATGCACAGTATGACACGTGTACAAAGCAAGTGTAGAACATGCTTTGAGTCGTATCACTTAAAGGATGACGCTAAAGCAACAGAGTATATATTGCAAAGACCGACTTGAACAAAAAAAAATCACCAATTAGCACTTGATTCGTGACAACTGAACATGAAAACTACAATGCTTTCTAGCTTCAAAATGCAACAAGGAATACTGATTATACCTTCCGTTGCTGCGTATCTAGTGGGGGAGGCCAAAACAATGACGAGAACTGTAGACTATCGGTCCACCTAGTAGATGTATCTGCCATATTTGAAAGGTCTGAATTATCCCTTCCTTTCTGCTAATATTAGCAGAAATGATAGTGAAAGATGCACGCCTCGTTCTTTTATGCTTCTGTGAATCAAGAATTAGAAGATTATGATTCAGCATATATATACCAGCCAGTGTCTTTTACTAAACAGTTCGATTATAGCAGCAGGTTTAAGTTTAGCAACTCGATATCCAAATATGAGACAGCACAATACTTCCTCATTTAAGGGGTGTTTGGAATAGCTTATTTGATGGGCTTATTGGCTTATGAGCCAGTAAGCTCAATTTCAATGGCTTATGAGCTTATCAACTGGAGCTTACCATAAGCTCGGGTTGATAAGCTCGTAAGCCGCTATAATGAGCTTATCACCTTTTCCAAATTGTAATAAGCCAATAAGCCCATCAAATAAGTTAACCCAGACACCCCCTTAGGAGGTCTGATTACTAATACAGACCGAAAGATCACACACATAAACAAGTACCTTAACAACCAAATAAAAAGTATCAGGTGTACGAGGTCTGATTACTAATACAATAACGAGCATAACAGGAAACAAAATGATGACTAAAACTAAATTGGAAGAACATAAAACACAGAGAAAAATGAGAAAACACACAGATCCAAACAGAAACTTTAGCGCGTTCGGATTAGCTTATTTTGTGGGCTTATTTAAAAAAATTCAAAAATCTGACAAGCTCACTTTTTTGAGCTGATAAGCTTCTTAAAATGAGCTTAAGGCTTCAAATAAGCCATTAGCTATAGTTGTTAAGCTCATGAGCTGAAAAAAGTGAGCTTATCAGATTTTCAATGTTTTCAATGGAGAGCTCTCCGACAAAACACCATGACCCCTACATATACCAAAAATAAAAGTCACAATCTACAAACACAGCATGTCCGAATATCCCATCCTCTACAAATTCCTTAACTTAGAATTCTAAAAATATATAAACCATCAAAAAGTTACCATTGTAACTTCATTTTACTAACCTCATAAAAAGCAAATAATTACCAAATTAGCCACTTTTTTTTTTTTTTTTTTTTTTTTTTTTTTTTTTTTTTTTTTTTTTTTTTTTTTTTTTTTTTTTAAATCATCTGCTCCCTATTTCTTGTTAACTTTATATTCTATGTTCCGTACTTTTTTATTGTTTCGTACTTTTTAAAAAAATTATAAAATTATAAAAAAATAAAAAAAAAATTAAAAAATAAGGGCTATTGGAATCAATTTAGGGGGTATGGATAATTTCAGCTGAGCTATACTAATAATTTCAAATGATTTCTAACATACATCAATTGAAACACAATTACACTACAATATCAATATCTATCTATATATAAATATATATATATGTTAAGTAATGAGTATATTCACAAATCTGCTGAAAATTTAGACAATTTCAGTATATAAATATGTACACATAATCACACAATAAATCATATATAAATAAAAACTAAATAAATAAATTTATACCTGGCGAAAAATTAGGGATTAGAAATGGAATTTGTTAGTAAGTTTGTTACAGAGAGAGAAAGTTTGTTAAGAGGAGGGAGGATCTTTAGCTGAGATGTGTGTGGACTTAAAAAAATCTAAATCTCTTGTGTCTATGTGGCTCTGTTATATGATATTTTTTCCTCTCTTCTTACAGGCTGCTTCTTTTTCCTTCCTACTATCATTCATTTTTGCCCCCTTTACCTTTCCTACTTGCTACTATTTGTTTACTATCCTAAACTAATTGTTCACCGCTAAAAACAGATAATGAAATTTGATTAAGGGCCTGTTTGGCTAGAGCTTTTTGAGGAGCTGCTAGATTTTTATTACAAAAATAATCTCCTCTAAAATAAGTAGCTTTGTTTGGATACATCAATCTCAAGCTTTTATTTTAAACAAATAGCTCGTAGATAAAAAGCTGATTCATAAAGCTTTTTAAACATCTTTGAGCTGTTAAAACTTTAAATTACTGATGTAACATCTAAACATTTGTTTATAATTATAAATATGTGCTTTTATGTCATTTTACATCTTATAATTACATTTAAAAGCTAACTTACTAAACACTTTTATAGAAAATAAGATACAGCTTGTAGCTCATGTTAACAGTTTTGCAATTTACAGCTTATAGCTTACAGTTAACAACTTATAGCAAACAACTAGTTTTGCCAAACATACCCTAAGTTTATCATATTACTTTTGGATCAAATTGATATTACAAATTTTAAAGAATATATTAATTAATTAGTTAAAGAATAAACAGTAATTTTGCAAAAAGTACGAGAAAAATCAGTAATATTCATGTTTTTTTTTTAATGTGTATTTTTTTGTCGAGAGACAGTTATTTTAAGATAGAAAGAGTGGTATTTTCTTTTATTTTTAGTTTTATTTTAAGCTTAACAATTTACATGTCATGTGCACTACTTCTTCTGTTTCAAAATATTGTGATTATTTTTAAATAACTACTAGTAAGATAATACTGCCTACTTTCAACAAATAATAGTTTTAACAATTACTAATTAATTTATGTTTTATTTTAGTTTGTAATAATAATAATTTCACTTGAGAACAATATGGTAAAGAGCTCTTATGTTTATTTTTAGTAGCATACAGTTGATTATGAAGGAAAAAAGCATAAGTTATGAATACAAGTATCGGGAATGGTCACCATGAGAATGAAGTGAAGAGGTTCACCGACATGGTAGAGACTAACAGCATCACGTGCAATGGCTTAAGCCAAACTGACAGCTTAGCGCTACATCAGTTTTTTTCCCTTTTCACTTCTCTTTCACTTACACACCCAAAAATACTCTCCCTAGTAACCCAAGCCAACAACCCTACTTTTGGAACCCAACATACCCAAAACACAAAAACCAATTAAAAAAACACAAACTCTCTCATTTTTGGCGCAAGTGAAAAAATTGGCGAGCTTTTTGGCGAACGCACAACCAAGTGTAGTGGCGAGCGTTTTAGCAAGGTATACGTCGACTTGGCGAAAGTGCCTCGCCACTGAATGCTCTAAATGAAATGTTGTAGAAGGGGTTTGATATGTGTACGTGTATTTCCGAGGGGTTTTTTTTAAAAGTCCTAGAAAGGCTCCAATGAGGAGTTCTTAGTAGGTAGTGCGATAGTGTTAGGGTTTTGCTCTATCTCAACTACACATTGAATATTTTCACGTGGTTATGCCTATATCTATAGAGTGCGGGTTTTCTTGAAAACTTTGAGACCTTTACATTTTTCATTTTATTTTTACATTTTGGATTTTATATATTCCTTGAAGGTTGTCTTATATTTGGATTCGTAATTAAAAAAATTATAAAATTATAAAAAAATAAAAAAAAAAATTAAAAAATAGGGGCTATTGGAATCACTTTAGGGGGTATGGATAATTTCAGCTGAGCTATACTAATAATTTCAAATGATTTCTAACATACATCAATTGAAACACAATTACACTACAATATCAATATCTATATCTACATAAATATATATGTTAAGTAATCAGTATATTCACAAATCTGCTGAAAATTTAGACAATTTCAGTATATAAATATGTACACATAATCACACAATAAATCATATATAAATAAAAACTAAAATAAATAAATTTATACCTGGCGAAAAATTAGGGAAATTTGTTAGGAAGTTTGTTACAGAGAGAGAAAGTTTGTTAAGAGGAGGGAGGATCTTTAGCTGAGATGTGTGTGGACTTAAAAAAATCTAAATCTCATGTGTCTATGTGGCTGTGTTATATGATATTTTTTCCTCTCTTCTTACAGGCTGCTTGTTTTTCCTTCCTACTATCATTCATTTTTGCCCCCTTTACCTTTCCTACTTGCTATTTTAAGGGGTTAATACACAAAAAAAGTTACTAAACTTTACAAAAAAGTTCGCCTAAGTTACTGAACTTTCATTTTGTTCACTTAGGTTACTGAACTATGAAACTTTTTTCACTCAGGTTACTGAAGTTATAAAAATATACTTTTTCAGGTTACTTAACTTTGAAACTTTGTTCAATCAGGTTACTAAACTTATCAAAAAATATATGTTCAGGTTACTCGGACTAAGACTGAATTTTCGAGTGTATGTTTCCCGAAAGTTCAGTAACCTAAGTGAACAAAATGAAAGTTCAGTAACTTAGGCGATCTTTTTTGTAAAGTTTAGTAACTTTTTTGTGTATTAACCCATTTCTTTACTCATCGAGTCTCAAATTAATAGTTCACGATTTCTTTTAATAACAACTTACTGGGTGTTGTTTAAACAAACTCATATATTTCATAATTATACACTTTTAATTATTTTAAATATGGTATGTGATGTTAAATATAAAATGTTTAGAGATTATTAAATGATAACCTTCTAAAAATATAATGTTTAAACAACACCTGGTCGTTTGTTGTTAGCAAATCTCTTTTTTGATATCATAAACTAGTTGTTTACTGCTAAAAATATATAGTGAAATTTGATCAAGTTTACTATATTACTCTTGTTTGAAATTGATATTATAAATTTTAAATAAGACATTAATTAATTAGTTAAAGATAAAACAGTAATTTTTTAAAAAGTAAGAGAGAGAAATTAATAATAGTTAATCCGTATGTTTCTCTTAAAGTGTGTCTTTTTTGTGGTGGGATGATTATTTTGAAACCGAAAGAGTAGTGTCTTTTTATTTTTAGCTTATTTTAAGCTTGACAATTTACATGTCATGTGTACTTCTTCTGTCTCAAAATACTGTGATTGTTTTTATATAACTACTAGCAAGATACTACTGCTTACTCTTAGCAAATTAACAATTTTAACATTTACTAATTAATTCATGTTTTTTTTTAAGTTTATAATAATAATAATAATTTCAGATGAGAGCAATATGGTAAAGTTGATTAAACTCTTATGTTTATTTTTAGTATCATACAGTTGATTATGAAGGAAAGAGTATAAGTTATGAATTAGAGCATCGGGAATGTTCACCATGAAAATGAAGTGAAGAGGTTCACCAACAGGGTAGAGGCTAATGGCATCACGTGCAATGGCTTAAGCCAAACTGACATCTCAGCGCTACATCAGTTTTTTTCCGTTTTCAATTCTCTTTCACTCACACACCCAAAAATACTCTCCCCAGTAACTTAAGCTGAAACCCTACTTTTGGAACCCACTATACCTAAAACACAAAAAACCAATTAAAAAACGCAAACTCTCTCATTTTTGGCGCAAGCCAAAAAATTGGCGAGCTTTTTGGCGAACGCATAACCAGGTGTAATGGCGAACGTTTTAGCGAGGTATACATTGGCTTGGCGAAAGTGCCTCGCCACTGCTCCCAATGCTCTAAATGAAATGTTGTAGAAGGGGTTTGACATGTGTACGTGTATTTCCGAGGGGTTTTTTAAAAAGTATTAGAAAGGCTCCAATGAGGGGTTTTTAGTAGATAGTGCGATAGGGCGATAGTGTTAGGATTTTGCTCTATCTCAACTCCACATGGAATATTTTCACGTGGTTATGCCTATGTCTATAGGGTGCGGGTTTTTTTTACAACTTTGAGACCTTTATATTTTTCATTTTAGTTTACATTTTGGACGGGGGTTTGAATTTATATATTCCTCGAAGGTTGTCTTATATTGGGATTCGACAGGTGTTATATAGCGACTAGTGTGGCTAGTTATACTTTCAATTTAATTGGGGTGTTTCGACTAGACATGGTGATTTTACTCTTGTTGTTTTATCAGCGAATTATATAAGTTTCTTAGCTTTCTACTAACTTTTAACATCTTTTTTTCTCGTTCAAATAAATCATTATGTTTCTTCATGTTTCTTGTAATATATATTTTTTTTACTTCATGTTTCTTGTAATATTCATCTCATTGCAAATTTTTAGAAATTATAACTAACCTGATTGTCGTTTTCATGTGATCACTTTTACTACAAATAAATATTACTATTATGTAAATGGCTGTCATGTTCATATACAAGTGTGTTTCTCTTTTTGAAGTTTAAAGTTTTGAAACTCTAAAATGCTTATACAAGTTCATCTCCAATTGAAAAAGGTTTTGCAACTGAACCATTCAAGTTAATTTAACATGGGGGTTGACTCCTTTATTTCTTAGTGCATAACCCCTTTATGAGCTAGTGGAACATAAAACCGTGTTAGCTAATTGCTAATGGGTTGACTTTATGTTAAGACACTTTAATTACTAGTTTCAATTTTAACTCACAGTGGGTAATTTTTCGTCATTGATAGTTTAGCTCATGATAGGTGTAAGATATATGGTTGTGAATTCAAGCTTTTTCATAAACATAAAAAGCGTACGTGTAAATATCAGTGTTTTTTTATCTATTGACTTTTTGACCGATTAATCTATGAAATTCTAATTATCCTCACGCAGACTTAAACCAAGTAAAACTCTCCTCTCTCCAGAAAAGTTAGCTAAACCCTTTTAAAGCTATTTATATTTAACAAAAATTGAACTTGGCACCTATCATATTTTAGTGATCATGATCATAGTAGCAAGACTTTTACACTACGTTCTAGAGAAAAAAAATGAATGAAAGTGAAAGAAAGAGGAAGTAAAGTAAGAGAGAGGAAGTAAAGTAACTTTCACCTCAAAAGTGAAGTGAAAGTTTTATAACTAAAATATAACTACTTTACCTCACTTTACTTCCTAAAAAAAAACTGGATAACACAAACTTTATCACTTTCACTTTACTTCCTCCCTTTTACTCAACTCGAGAACACAGTGTTACTATTACAGAATTTGTTATTTTATCTTTCTTAGGAAAGGAGAAAAAAAAAATTGTAAACGAGGAACATGCTTTAAAATGGAAGTCGAAGTTAATGGTTGAAAACTTGAAATAATTCAAGACATGCTTTGATGGAAGTCGAAGTAAATGGTTGAAATAATTCAAGCATTAATTATAGTTTTATATACTAAAATTAAAATGGCTTTTTATTTTATTCATGCTCCTTGAAATGGAATATCAAATAGGAACTAGTTTCTCCTCGCACCATATAAATCGAATCTAAGATTGGAAGTTGTCAAATTTTGGTAATTTATCTCCGAACAAAAGCAAATCATAATATTCCACTTACTTGGTCCTAATGAGAGTGGTACGAATCAATCACATACCATGTCGCATCAAACTACAAACGTGTAAAACTCAGTTCAAAAAACTAGCTTAAGTAAGGAGACAACTAAACTTTATAAGCCACTAACCAATTTCATACTTGACTGATGTGAGATCGTAACAATAACTCACGCTTTGAAAAACCAACACCCTCATTAGTCACAACTATGTTGGTCACGATTGGCACTCCTCTTTTTGGGTCCAAGCCACCACTCCAAGCTTGTTGGTCACGGCTATGTTGATCATAGTTGGCATCCATCTTTTTTCGGGTCCTCCATAGGCCACCACTCCATGTGTTAAAACCTCGAAAGGTAGGCCTAGCTCTGATACCAATTGATACAAACCGATCCCATACTAGGTCACATCAAGCCACAAGCTATTTGTAAAACTCACTCCAAAAAGGTAGCTCAAAAAAGGAATAGACTTTATAAGTCACCCGTCACTTTCATACTTGGCTGATGTGAGATTGTATGACGGAAGGAGATTCTCTCAAGTTGTTTTTTCAACTTGAGACAATCTCAGAGTAAACTTTATACTAGCCAAGCCAAATAGCTTTGTTTCTAGATAATGATTCAGATATCTGAAATGATTTTTCATTTTGTCGAAAACATAAGATTTACTGATTTATGTGGCTCACTTTGCTTTAATAATAGAAATAGAAAGTAAAAAATATATGTTTTGATGATATAGTCTATAGTGTCTAGATGTTAAAACAACAAATTTTTATTTTTTATTTTTTTATTTTTATTTTTTATTTTATTTTTATTTATTTATTTTTTTTGCACTCAACAATAAAACAACAAACTCTCATTGTCACAAACGTATAACATTTAAGGAGATATCCTTAATAAGTATAAACTTTTATCCATAAAGTCATGTAAAAAAGTGAGTCATGTAAAAAAGTGTTTTATCTTCTACTCAACTATAAAAAGGCAACCTAAAGTAAGAACTGATAGAACTAAAAATCTTATAACCATTTATTTCCTTTGTTCTATTTTGATCAAACGTGCGGAGAAGTATTATTTATTGTTAAAAGATACTCCCTATGTCCAAGTATTATTGCCTATTCTTTTTTTGTATGAACGTATTAAATTAATTATTCATTATTAAAAATATAAAAGGAAGTTTGATTTAAATTATCATATTATTTTTATTTAAAATTATATTTACAAAAATTTATGAAAACTATGTCATACTGCAAAAAAAATACTCTATTCAAATTTATTGTTCACCTTTTTATTTTAGAATGTCTTAAAATAATTGTTCTAATTTAGTTTCAACCAATTAAAAAAAAAAATCAATGAGCGAGAATGATATTTGATTACTTTGTATGTGTAGTTGTCTATTTTTTTAAACAGCGTGTTTTTTGTGCAAATACATTAATTATAAGACAAAGAGAATCATGGGGCTTGTGGTCTAGTGGTAAAGGCTTAAGTAGTTAAGCGAGCCCAAGTGAGAGTAATACCGGTTTGGGTGACCGACCGGGAGTCACTTGGGAACCACAAGCTCTAATGATATCAGACGAATCGGGAATAGGAGTGGGGTTATCCCCTAAGGAGAGGCTCGAGGTTGGTATCTCTGCCCGAGGATGCGACACCAACTCGAGCCAACAACTAACCCGCCGTTAAAAAAAAATTATAAGACAAAGAGAGTAAGATGAAAACAATAACTATTTTTCTTAAACGTTTTTTCAATTAAACAATTACTCCGTATTTTGTACCAGTGAGTTGGAAAAAAATAGAACAAAAGTTTGTCAGTGTCTCTTTGTTTATCAATTAATTTGTCGGCACTATTATTTACTAAAAATACAAAAAAGAAATATAAAAGCTAAAGGGTAGGTGGCTGACCGTAAATCATTACTTTTCTTGAGATCCATACACGTAGCCTCATTTAATGGTTAATAATAAACGGGCAGCATTTCGGGCAGTATCAAAATATCTGGCCAAGACACACCACTTGCTATAAAAGTCTATAGTACCCACAAGATATTTTTATTTTAATAGTATTCCCTTGAATTATCACTCTATAATCATCTTCAATCCCTAAATAATATTTTGTTCCATATTGAGGTCTAACTTTCCGATTGATTAAGTAATTTGGTACCTAGACAGCATGTCATTTAGTCATATACCTCGAGGTCTAATGGTGCTCTTGGTTCAAAATAGGAAATGGGAAAGAGAAAGTCAAAAGGAATGCTAAGAGAAAAGAAAGGGTAAGGAAAGCATCCCCCCTCCCCTCCCACCCCCAATTTATTGGGTAATGACCCATTACCCACTATTGGGTAATGGGTCATTGCATTATACTTTACCAAACAACTTTTTTTTTTTATTATCTTTCTCATTCCCTGCCACCCATAACCCCCTACCAAGCATACCCTAAGATTTTCAACGCAATGGATACTAAACCTTGAGATACCCCTTGTTATATGAGAAGCTCCCAACCAAATAAGTGTGGGTTCATATTCTACTTAAGACATGTGAGATAGTTTGTGATTGTATATTGTGTGATAGTTAGTTGTCATTTAAAAAAATAATAAAAAAAATAAACTCTTAAGATAAAACATCTTATTGAAGTCGTCTCAAAACCAATTGTCAAAAGGCCTTGATTATATGATTCCAGAATATAAAGACACTCTAGTAGCAATATTATAAATTATTTAGGACCTGCTAAATTAAGAAGTCTTAAAATTTTCAGCCAACACACTTACTTATTATAGAATTGTGTTTGTTACAACATAATAGCATTAGTTATTTAGGACCTGCTAAATTAATTGAATGATAAATAATATTTTGAATTATTTATGATTATGTATGATAAATGATATATTATATTTGAATTATTTTACTAATTGCATGATATTTTTCGATGTTATAAAATATGCAACAACTATTAATAAAATTATCAATCATCACATGGTCTTGCTCCTAGACTATTTGATTTCACCGCCGCATTGTGCAAGTATCATGTTTATATGATAATATGTATTTTATTTTTATATTTTAATATTATGCTGTAACAATTTTTCGTATAACATTTTACGAAAATATATTTACTTTCTGTGTACCTCCGTCACGTTGCCGATTATTTTACTTATGTATTTACTTATTTTTATTTATTTATTTATTTCTTTTGGGAAGTATAAGAAAACTCATATTGTTGGATGTATTATTGTGGCTTCCAGTTTTAGTCTTCAAAGTTGATTAATCCTTCTTTATTTTATCATTTCATGGCATGTGATGTCTTTTGGTATTTAGCAATATTTTTATTCCACAATAGAGGTAACATAATGTTTAGAGGTAACATAATGTATTAAGCATTTAGATCAATCTATCGTTAATATTAAGAAACATAAACAAGTTTAGTATTTGTGCCTAACTTCTAAATACATCATTTTTGAATAAGTGTTGAAAACATATACCAATTAGACAATTACCATTAAGCATTTATAGTGATGTCTTTTGGGTATTTAGCCATGTCTTTATCCCATAATAGAGGTAACATAATGTAACAAGCATGTACATCAAGTTATCATTAATATTAAGAAACATAAACAAGTTTGGTATATGTGCCTACCTTCTATATACATTACAATATCAATTTTGAATAAAAGTTTTGAAACCATATACCAATTAGGCAATTACCAATAAACATTTATTGTGAACTAGAATCGGCGAGCTAAAACTTCTACCAATATGTACTACTAGATGAATTGAAAACGATGTGTTCAAGGACATCAGCATGTGTGAAGCTTTCATTTTTTTTTTCATTATTTTATTTTTTAGTTTTTTCTTAAAATGTTAATTTCAGCTACCAAATATAGTGTTTATTTGTTTATATTCTGACTAATGAACATAATAATCACTTGTTAATTTATTTCATCAACTCGAGTGGAACATGATACATGTTGGCGGGTGTTTTTTTTATTTATTTAAAAATAAAAATTAGATTTCAGTTCATCTTATTTCTAGTTCAATCACTTATATAATCGCTAATTTGATATCATTCAATCACTATTCAAAACACAATCAGATTGCCTAATGATAAGTCACTGAAAAGGTTGAAATCGGCAAGCGTGTACATTTGGGTTTGTCAAAATAAGGTTGCAATTGGTCTCGAGATTAACATGATGAAGTCGCGTACATCTTAGCTATAAGGCTCGCCTCTCGGGTAACCTGCGCAAGGAAAAACCTCTTCCATTTACATGTTTACCCGTTTGATAATCACTATTCACTATACATATTAATCAGTGATCTACTTTTGACAAATATTCATAGCTCATGGATAAAAGTTGCAATGTCATTCTAATTTTCTAAAGACAATGATCACACAAAACGACAATACCGAACGTTGTTTTCAACAACTATACCGACCACTTGTTGGCTGTATCCAATAGGAAAGAAGCTATTGATAGATACATTCATCGTATATCTTCAATGGTTGAGATTTGCCCAAATACAACGTGGCGTAAGGAGATGTGAGTATTATATCTTCTATTACTTATTATATGTCTCACAAAGTCACGAGGATGTAGTATGGCCTAGTTATGGACATCTTCATGGTCTCATGGAGACTTTCTATATTGTACCCGATGTTTAACAAACCGAGTCATCGGGTCACTGGTCACCGATTCAACCGTCGGGTCAATTAGATTTTCCTTTTAAGTAGACTGCAATATTTCGGCTCATCAAACACTTATAAAACATTTAATATTTAATAGCAAACACGAATAAAACCTAAAAAATTCATTACCACTCACACAATAACTTTAAAAACATATTATAAACTTATTAAAAAGCTCAATCATTGTGAATGCTCTAGCATTTCCAATGCTGTGAGTTTTCATAAATTTATATTAGTGACATGTCATGTCACGTTGATAGCATTTTATAAACAACCAACTCATATAAACTCACAGTTTTACAAACTTATAAACTTCACCATGTTTATAACCGGTCTTGTTATCTTTTATCTCCATATTTTCTCTCGTGCTAGTCTCTTTCTCATGAGTTCACGAGTTCATGGGTTAAACAACATTTTCTCTCGTTTTACGAACTTTTATTAAAGTAACCACTTTAACGGAAACTTTAATAAGTTAAACTCCTTGTCACCATAAACTTGTGTTATAAAATAATATGTCATTTTCTGGTACTACAACCAAATATTAAAGCTACATTAAGAAATTATATTCACTAATGTTTAAAACATAACATTTCATTTCAACGACACCAGAATCTCATTTGGCCTTTTTCATTAACTTAAGAACTCGTTCACCTTGCACCTTAACACTTTGTTATGTATAATTGTAACTTTGTTTATCTAAATTTTTATAAACTTGAGAACTCATTTGTTGATTTTTTATAATATACTAGATGAACACCCGCGCAAAACTACGGTGTATAACGGCAAGTAATTATACTTGCGAAATTGTGATTCTGGTTCGACCTTTGATGTAAAACGTATGTTTTTTGAAATGCATTTCTTTTTTTTTTCTTTTTTTTTTTAGTGTGTGTTTTTGAAAAGTTGCAAAGTTAAAAATTGATCAAACTTAATGTGTATTAACGGGTACTTAGGGGTTATTTAGATAAACTACATTAATTTGAGTTTTAAGATTTCAATATTCAAGATTTCAGGAAAACGCTTACGCTCTTTATAAATAATATAGATAGAGATAGAGATATAAGTATTGTTATAGTTATATACTTATATCTATATCGTCTAGCGATGTTTGAACCCGACAGATATGAACTATTATGACAAGGTAATTGTAGAGCAATACGTAACGGCCAGGTGCAAACATAATTTGTTTGTATGGCAAGAATACATCGTTTGGATTTTATTTATTTATTTTGTTTTCAGTTGTAGCGTTAGCGTCAATACAAAGTTCGTCTTGATAAGAACCAAGTTTAGAGTCGCTGGAGTGGGTCGGTTACGTCTAAACAATATGTTCTTCGTCGTTGTAATTGCTAGCCATTTTGATAGTTTTAAACAATTATATAACGCGTTCAACAGAAAATTTACTATCTTTTCTCAAAACAAAGTAAATTGTTTTCAAGCAATGAAAATAACAATCTTTGTGAAGAAGATGTTTTTTGTCGATCAAGGTCCAAGGAGACAATAATGTTTTTTTTAGTTTCATTGATGACTATGCCTTTGAAACTAAAAACTACTTATGTAACTCATTCTTTATATTTCTTTAGATCAATAATGTTGATTAAAATATAAAATTGCTTTAATCGTGGCTGATTTACCACACACGTGTGGGTCCACAGATGCTTATGTGTACACTTAAAAATTGAGAGCCAATAGGAAGAAGGCATGATAAAATTTGGACGGTTTTAACGGGTCCCACTTAACCACCATTAACGACCAAATGATTTTCTTTAAATTTGTTAATTACTTAAGGAAAATGCTAAAACCAGCCGTATTGGCATGTTGATGCACTCGGTCACTCTTGGTCATGGTCGTGGTCATGTCCAAAAAATGCATAACTCCGTCGTATATTTGATCGAGTCCTTTCTTTTGTTGTGTGTGATTGTGTATTTATTAAATTATTTTTGTGAGTTATATCTGTGTTTAAGTGGAGTATGTTTTTTGTGGTGACCTCGCTTTATTACGTTAACTTGGTCATGAAGAAAGTTGCGATGAGTTGTCGCCGATGTGACAATTTTGACCGCGGTCTCCTCGGTCACCATTACGGATAACCTAAAGGTAGCCTTAAAGGCTATGTGTAAGACATTAAGATATGCATTAAATATTTGTACCTTAATAATAAATCACTCACTCCTGCATATAAGTACTCCTGACCGATCTAATGTACAATCACTTTAACATATTTTTTAACTTTTAGATATACAAATAGCAAAACCCAATACGTATAATTAGTCATGCATAGGCTTTTTCAACTTCTGTCGGTGGTGTTAATGATTAACAATGCCAATATATTTGTCTTTTAAATCCATTTTTTCATTACCTTTTGACACTATCTGATTGGTCTTATAACACAAGTGACATAACAATGCCAATATATTTTTGTCTTCCATTTTTCTCGGAGAAAGCAAAGGAATACAAGAAAGCTTCCAAGATGGAAGCTAAGAACATCAAAAAGCCAACCTACGACGCGACAAATGAAGCTAACGGAATGTTTCTCTAGGCGCTAAGACCCATCTACGGTATCTACCCAATCTAAGCTCATCACACAATCCTACGTCAATTTGAAGCCATAGAACAGAGAAATGCTAGGTGTGAGGGAAGATATCCTCGATTGAAATTGCATCTTTTTCACCCAGTAGAACACGAACCATTTTGAGTTCAGAAGAAGAGCTGATTAGAAGATAGCATCATTGAGAAAAAGAAGAGTGGGTGTGGGAATTGCCTTGTCTTTCAAAACTTATTAGTCAAACTTGTCATCACTTTAGGTGCCATTTTAACTGCTTCACATACTGAGTTGTATGTTGCAGCATTCTAAATCCGCTTGTTCATGTAACTAATTTGCGACAATTTTCAAAACATAACTCTTAAGACTGTGTCGAGAGATGAAAAATAAATAAATAAATATGGTATTGTACTTCAACCATTTTTGCGGTGGTTATGGTTAAAGTACAATAATTCATGCATGTCTTATTTCTTAACATTGTGTTTCCAAGTTTCCGAGTGTAAAACAAAAAGAAGAGAAATGGAAAGGGTAAAAGAAGAAAAGGAACAACAATTATTTTTAGTTTTGTATTCCCAAGTCGCCTTTAAACTATGTTTAAAACTTGTCTACAAGTAATATCATTGGTAGCATTATCAATTACTAAATTACTTAGAATTAGCCTCCTAAGTAAATACATTAGGAAGTTCTAGATCCGAAGTAGACTGTCACATT
This sequence comes from Artemisia annua, assembly GCA_014162995.1. NCBI lineage: Eukaryota > Viridiplantae > Streptophyta > Magnoliopsida > Asterales > Asteraceae > Artemisia > Artemisia annua. The sequence continues at coordinate 18,816 of LBNU01026649.1, read as the reverse complement.
CTTAAACCTATCTTGAATAAATAAAAATAAAACAAATCAAAGACCGTTGGGTCGACCAAAACAAAATCAGGCTTTTTAGACCAAGTATCGAGTCAATTCCCGACAAATAATGAGATGTACTTTAATTCAACTTTCCTGAGTAGGAGTCATGATCTTCAGGGCGCCTTTGCGCGAGTAACTGCTTTGCCCTTTCAAGAACACCAAAGAAAATGGAGCCGCCTATACCTATCCACAAGACCCTTGGCCCCATACCCTGTGCATTATTCAAGCAAAACATATAAGATGGCTATCCAGATTCTGTCATTTCATAATATTGAAACAGGTCAAAAGTAGCCCAAACTGTACTGTAATGCACAAAACCCGCCTATACTTTTTTATCCAAATCATAACCAGAGCATTCAACCCTCATAATAGGCGTATTTGCCATATATAAAAACATTATTTTATTAAACTAATTAGATTATCACCCACAAAAATCAACTTTTGCAAACATATATGAGACCCTTGTTTAACACTTTTGGACAAAAAGTATTTCGGGTCAACCTAACCCGAATAGTACAAAAAAAATCACCCATTTTGACCTGTAAAGAAGTTGGGATCGGTCCTAACTTAATTTAGACATCTTAATAAGATATGTATAAAATAAATAACCATAAAAGTTTGCAACAGAAAGAACTGGATTTTGGGTGAGTGATTAGCTTACCAGTTACCACCAAAGTATAAAATAAAATGTAAGAATACTTATATGTAGGAATATCACACCTTTAAAAATGCAGAAGGTCCTTCGTCCTTTAGAATAGTGCCTACACAGTGTGAGATACTTCTGTACTGGTTTCCCGCTCCCTGCAAAACATCAATAGTTCCATATACATAAGTGGAAAACTATTCTTTGAGCATATTTGCAAGATACCAA
>LBNU01026649.1:0-15885 GCA_014162995.1 Artemisia annua | reverse complement strand
TTTTTTTTTTTTTTTTTTTTTTTTTTTTTTTTTTTTTTTTTTTTTTTTTTTTTTTTTTTTTAGTGGTTCGAGTCGTGCAGTGATATCAAAGCGGAAAGTATGCCTTCCTCGAACCTTCGCCTTTGGGGATAAACCCTAATTTTTTTTCCGTTTCACCTAGGAGGAAAACCCCATTGGCAAGCCTCGAACCCAAGATCTCCAAAGAAAACAACCCCTCAAAGAGGACCTCTGGTGACCACGTGATCTAGACGAGGTGGTTGACTGATTTGATGATGGATAGGAACTTGTATTTTGTTTTTTCTACAAAAATTATTTATTTATTTTGCAAAAATATAATTAATGAGGTAAACTAGATAAAACTTGAAATGAGCCAAGTTTAAAAGAGGTTGAGCCTGAGATCGAGCCTAACAGCAGGCTTGAGTGTAAGGTTCATAGTTTCATTCTTTTGGTGCAATTGTGAGATATATTATTAATACTCCAAACTTTGTACAAACATAAGAATAGAGAAAGATTTGTGACAAACCCACAAATCTGATACAAAACAACTATCCATTCTAACTGTAACAGACATATTACTACACCACATATCTGACAGACTAGACTCTGCCATATACTATACTAGTTATCCAGTACTAGCATTAGAGTTACTTCATCCTCTCATTTACTTGAGAAATATCTCACAATGGTTCATAGTTTCATACCCAGAGCTCGATGCCATATATGCGTTTATATATGTAAATTTAGTTCCATATAGGCATATACCAACAACCCAAGTTTAAATATAAACGAGCAAAAAGTTAAATAAATAAGCTCAAGCCCAATATACTTAATAAGTGAAGCTCTAGTTGAGCTTTATTTTCTTAAGCCTGACATAAAAGTGAGCCGCGCTTGAGCTTGTAAGATATATCACCAGCCGAGCTTGAAGACTAATTTTCCTTTTTCTTTAAGGTGAATAATACGGTATTGGTTTTGCACTTTTGACTTGAAGAAAGTTGACAAAACCAGAACCGTAAACATTCGCATATACTCAGAAGTATATGATAGTTGGCAAAAGTATAGCAAAGAACAAAACTTATTTGGTTAACGAACAATTGTAACTCAGCTCGATTTTGACAGAAACATGTTATTTTCATAAGAATTCCGTAAATTCCTATGCAAAAGTAAGCTTTACTCAACTGGAAATTTAAGTTTATTCTACAAACATTTCGGCAAGCAACAAAATATCTTAATGTCACGCATACCATAAAGCATGTTTATACAACATCACGCATGATGTTTTCATCATTTCGACAACTCAACAACTATCCTCCAACGTAGGAGACATGAACTAGAAAGCATCTACAAGGTAAAGTTACTAAGAAGAAACTCCGTATGGAAGAAGTGCAGCTGCTACAATCCTGCCTTCCTCGTTAAGTATGTTATATGTCGATGAGGCATTTCTCTGCACCAAAAATGCAAACATGTCATAAATCAATCGAGAAAAAGGGAAAGGATACATGCACATACATGAGGAAAAAATGTACTACCGTCTCAAGAATATGTAATATTTGATCATAGGAGATTCTTTTTACTTAATACGTATATACACCTAATAGACACCTTGGCGTAAGAAAAGCGAGGATACTTGTTGACCATAATGAAAGTGACCAGTGAGACTCGATTTTACACCAAAAACGAAACTCTACATTTTTTTCACAAATTAGTTCCCATCAAAAACTAGTGTAAATTATTGACTGCATTGAATTGAATGCCACTAGATTGCTCTATTTTCTCATAGTTATTTCACTTATTTGATTACATGTCAATCACTTGCATTAAACTATGTGCCTAACCAATGTTTTGTTGTTATGAGACGAAAGAAGTATGATGGTCCAATGCACATCATGGGTAAGCAGAGGACGGGTTTTTTCAAACTTAATTTAAATTTTGTGATAAACAGAGGCATAAAACATTGCGCCTTCGTTTTAAACAAGCAAGTGAGAAACATACTCATGAAAATGAGGGGAAAAAGCAATCAGTTTCCAACCCCCTTCAACAAGTACTCAATGGTCAGCATGCCAGTACTTCATCTTAATCTAAAAGCTAGAGATGTGGTTAAAACTTATTTATGAACAGCGGTATAGCTAAATTATTAGCAATAATACAAGGACACACAGATGCAGCTAAATTATCAATCATCATTCTCCTACACACTTGTATCACTCGATATGTTGTTATGCAAAAATATAATCAAAGATAAAGCATAGAAATAAAGTTTCAGATGATCTCACCGAGTCAATAGCCTCTATTTTCATTCCTGCAGAGCGAATGAACTTGCGTACCTCAGGATCTACAGGCTGGATATATCTTCCAGTGCCAATTATCAAAATTTCTGGAATAGAGATTATCAACCGTCAACAACATATACATTAACAGAAAAACGATAGATATACTAGTGATAATCATAACAAAAAGGTAGTGAGGATTATATATCATTGCTGCTGTCAACAGCACTCTTTAATTTTTTTGAGATTCACCAACTAAGATGCCGGCTTTAGAGTATAATAAGCCGGGTCACCAAACACTCAGGAAAAAACAGGACAACACAAGACCTCAAAAGAGTGCAGAATGTTTTCAATCAATAGGCAGGTTTAAAACCCAAATGGAAGATGCACAATGTTCTTTATAAATCACATATCATACTTATGACAACAGCAACTAATTTTACATATCCACTAATAAATGCAAGCCTGAAAGTACGAAATCATCTTACCTGGTATGGGTCGTACTGTTTGGAAGATGGACAGGCTGCATTGCAGGAAATGACAGATGATATGTCAGATAAAGGCATGAATGAGAATTTAAGAACAATAGGCGAGATAAAAGAAATTAATCACTTATTAAATATTCGCATCACACAAATCTATAAGTTTGATCATGTTATATGACCTCCAATGAATTATATTGGAGTATGCACTTTAAGTTAGTATTGAACAGCTCCATTTCGGAGAACAACATACATACGACACATCTTGGCATATATATGTAGGTGTTTGCTTTCCTACGATTTCACTTCAAAAATAAAAGCTGTGAAAGTGGTTCAAATGCATTCGCATGTAGGGCAGTAGGCATATATATGAAACTGTGTATACGCACACAGACACAAGAACATAATTGCATTATGCTCACCTATACTTCTCAAAGATGTATAAACATATGCGTAATTTGACTACTTTCTCAGCATATGAATGAATCTAAAGCAGAATCTTGGCAAGAAACACATGTTTCACCAACTAAAAGAAATCGTTAAGTACACCCAACGCCCCAACGGAAACATAATTCATCCCAACAGATAAAAATGGAAGGGGATTAGATTTTAAGCATTGCACTAGTCACTTCATTGTAGATCGGCCTTTTTTGTGTGAAAAGTGGAATAAAAACCACCCAAATTTGTAATTACTTGGGACAACAAGAAAGTTTACTAACAAAGGAACAAAAAACTTTAAACTTAAAAATAATAGTTCAAAAATATAACTGCACAAACAATGGTCAAAATCTAACGCACTCAGCAACTGGCCTTAGGCATATCTAGTACGGTAACTCTAATACAATATCAAGGTAACACTTATGTGTTTCTGAAGCTTTTGTTACATGCTCGTTAGAATAGATCGAAGTCGCCATACGAGTTAAGATTGATACTTCTACAAACAATTAACCAGAATGATAAAATTCAACAGAAGATAGGTACCTCTCTGCAGTTATATCCGACATTTTCTTTGGACTCCAAGACAATAGCAAGTTACCTACAGCGAGCAAACTGCCTTCGTATTCTACCCCATTAACAGTGAATCCAGTATCAGTATACCTAAAAAAATTAGACCAATCAGCGACAACTATCTCAAATGGAGAACATAATTGTAAGAATATGAGCTAAACACACAGAGCTAACCACATAACAAGCTATGTAATATGCAAGACAAGGCATTCCTCTATTACGAAAACAGTAAAAACCTTTTCACACTTGCGACCATGAATACCGACCCAATTTAAAATCCCCAAACTGAATCTTTAACAAAAGATGCCTTTGTTATTGCACCATTTAAATCATTCTGTAACTTGTGATCTCAGCCTTAGTAGTATAAAACTAATCATCATATATCAATTTAACATTTATTTATACAGTCACTTATTTCTCCAACAGGTTTAGATCGGCGGAAAAACCCCAACTCGAATGTTCAGCTGTTTCGTGCGAACCAAGGGGATTTGGGATTGAACTCATGACCTATTTCTCCAAAGTTAGCAAAATGTACATATGATCGCGAATAACTAATACTTTAAAAGGTATTTGCATTTTGCATAAAGTACAAATGTACATATCTAATTGTACGGTTCTAGTTATTCTACTAGAAAAGATGCATCGTGCCCCTTTCGGGTCATTTTATAACCCGTAATCTCAGATTCACTAATATAAAACCTTAACTCTATACAGAAAACTAAGCTTATTTGTGGACTTATGAGCTTATTTCATTTCAGCTTATATTTCACAAGCTTCATTTTAACAGCTTATTGTGATACTCATTAGCTTATATAATCTTTTTATATCATAACAAGCTTATATAACTTGACAAGTTTCAAAATAAGCCAGAAAAATGAGGCTTGTGAAATATAAGCCGAAATGAGATAAGCTCATAAGCCCACTAATAAGCTTAAACAAACACCCCCTAACATTTTTATACTAATTCATCCTTCAGGTAAAAATTCACAACCCACAAACCCTAGCAATACAAACTACATCAAAATCACAAATTTAGCCCCATTGTTTCGCCTTATTTAGATAAGCTCATAAGGGGGTGTTTGGGTTAGCTTGTTTATCCACCTTATGAGCTTATTTGATTTCGGAAAAGCCGATATAAGCTCATTCCTTAGAGCTTATTATCTAGTTGAGCATATTGGCTTAAGCCAATATGGTGATGTTGATAAGGTGATAAGCTCCAAAGAATGAGCTTATGGGCTTTTCCGAAAATCAAATAAGGTCATAAGGTGGATAAACAAGCTAACCCAAACACCCCCTTATGAGCTTATTTGATTTCGGAAAAGCCGATATAAGCTCATTCTTAAGAGCTTATTATGTACTTAAGCATATTGGCTTAAGCCAATAAGGTGATGTTGATAAGGTGATAAGCTCTAAAGAATAAGCTTATGGGCTTTTCTGAAATCAAATAAGGTCATAAGGTGGATAAATAAGCTAAACCCAAACACCCCCTAAGCCCAAAAATAAACTTAAACAAACACAGCCTTACATTTATATTCATAAAGTTGACATTTTTATACATTTCAATAAAATCCAAGCATAACCCAAAATAGTAATGAATACCCTTGGAATCTCAATTGATCTTCAGGAACATTATCAATGAGGTTAACTTGATCATACAACGAGAAAGCTCTTCTGAGCGAGGGAAGCCGTTGTGGAAGCGACGGTGGGGGTTTTCTCAACGCTCTCATTAATGTCGGTAATGTCGCCACCGCTTTCTGTCGTATTGCCATCGGAATTATTTAATTTTGGGGACTTTTTTTTTCTTGACTTGTGTGTGTTTTCTACACACAGTTGTGTTTTTCTTAGTTGTTTTGGTTATGTAGTAGTAATTGAATTTTATAATGGTCGATAGTTGCAGCGATAAAAAAAGTTTTATAAGTTGTAAACGGAAAATAACCTTGTTTGATTGGGCTGGTTTGACCGGTAAAACCGGATCCGGTCGAAAAAACAGGTCAAATGAAACCGGTTTTTATATTTTTGAAACCCGGTTAGACCCGTCGGGTTTGAAGTGACTCGGATCAATCAGGTTTATTAGATATGTATATACTTTTTTTTATTTTTTATTTTTTTTTTGTATTATTTCAAATAGGGAAGTGATCAAGTATGAAGAATAATTAAAATAAGAATGGTAAGAAATAATTCTAGCCACACATTTCAAATTAGGAGGGAAAATTAGAAGTAAAATGCATCCACTTTTGTAGGTGAATCTGAAACATGTGCTTGTAATTACTATTCTTCCTATTTGATCCTAACTCATTCCAAATATATATAAATGTAATTTTTTGGAAGACTGGGTTGACCCGATGGTCGAACTGGTGACTCAACCGGGTCGATTAGAGACCCGATTTTCAAAACATTGATTAAACACTAACACTATTTAAACTGAACGAAAAGGAAATGAGTTATAAACGAAAATAATAATAAAAGTTTATGGTTTCATAAATAGTTTACTTAATTCTTTTACTTTTCCACTTTAAGGTTTTCCCTTTATATATATAGATATAGATTTGATCTTCAGCCCGGTCTTCAGTTCAGTATTTTAGGCCCAATCGGTTTTTCGTCTTGTCTGATTTTGGTCGGTCAAGTCCGGTTTCAGACTGTGCGTTGGAAGGTACTTCAGTTCTTTTTGCCAAGTACTTCATAAATGTCATCTTTCAGTTTCCAATGCTCTCTGTCTCTAAAATAAAAAATACCAACATAATCCTTTTTCTTTTCGTATTATGCATTTGGAACTTCAAACTAACAAGATCTTCCTCAAAAACTGCTGTCAACGAAGTCATACGATATGAAAATGAAAACGATATGTTTGGAATATAACAGATAACAGTAAGATGCCAATCGATGCATTGTGATAAGTGCTACAACATCTCACAATGGTATAATTAATGCTATTTACATCAAACTTCAAGCCTATTTGAGAAATCTATATATATCGATACTATTTGCGAGAGCAAATTTCTCTATATACACTCACTGTGTTTGAGTTTTTATTTTTTCATACAAAGCGTGTGTTTTTGAAATACAAAGCGTGTATTTTAAAATTAATATAGTATGTGTTTTTAAAATTTAAGTTTTCAAGATACAAGATTTCATAAATAAACATTTACTCTTTGTAAGTAGATAAATATTAATCATACTTATAATCATTGTCGTAGCTAAGCAAACGGAGGCCCTGTACAAAAGTTTATACGAAAGTTAAATGCGATGTTCACAAATATATTATACCAACTATTGAAACCACAAACATAGTAATTTGATGATCTATTTTAAGTTTTAACAATATTTACAACATAAGATTATACGACCTTAGGCATTTTTTGTTGGAAATGATTTTAAGGCCTCATATATATAACGCATCATATATTTTGAGGCTTTCAAAAGTTTGAGGCCCTGTGCGGTAGCATCTCGTACACCCTCTTATACGGCTCTTCTTATAATGATATATAGTGTAACCTTAAATACCTCTTTGTTCATAAAAAGTTATGGCTTTGTAAAGGACAACTGCAAGAAGCTTGAACAAAGAGGAAAGACGACTAAAGATGAATACGTACAAACTACAAAGCAAGATATTGTAGGTTTATATTATGAAAAAGGAAAAAGATTGGGAGAACTAAAAGATATGACTAATTTTGTGCCTAACTTATGTGTCATTATTTCATTGGATTGTGAAGAAGTGGGTCCGGTTGATACAACCAATGAATTGTTTCCACACATGTTTAAGCACAAAATTAGTCATAAGTTTTAGGTATACCAATCGTTTCTCTATGAAAAAATGAAGGCCATTTATCAGTTGGTTTGTTTGACTTTCACTATAATTCTCGGCTTCATGATTTTTTTCTTATCTTTTTGAACATCTTATTTAATAATGAGAATTGCATGTCCACAAAAGATTTACACAAAAGTTTTCAAACAAACGATGTGCCAAAATAATTAGTCTTATCAAACAGATTTATGATTTTTTATAATTGTTTTGATTGGACAAATTATGTTGCCACATCACTGTGTGAAAGCTTCTTTTGTGGACATAGCATTTTTCTTCAAGAATTGGATCACTATATTTGGTGCATTATGTTGGTGAAATAATGCATGTGGCATGTGGCATGTGTATGTGTGCATAGGTGGCGACATTAGGCATCAACACTTTCAGTATTCAGAACAGGGATTTTTACATGTCGAATGTTGGATGCAACGCGCATCTGTCAGGACCTTACGTGGTACACAAAATGAATTTATATGACAATTTGCTTTTGTTTTCTTCTTTGATCTTCTATGAGGTAGCCGAGTGTTGCCGTGAGTAATTGGTCGTTGAAACTCACTTTCACATGCTTTTTTATTTTCTACCATTTCTTTCATTCACTTATCAACCTAACACCACTGTTTGCGATGTTCAGATGCACCGGTAGCTTAAAATATTGTGATTTAGCAAGTGTTCAGATGCACCGGTAGCTTAAAATATTGTGATTTAGCAAGTGGTAAGCTATTGGATATGCTTCTACAATTTGATAATATTAGACGTGTCTCGTGCATAACGNCCTATTATGCTTAGTTATAGTGATATTTGTAGTTCAGTGTTTCTTAAAACGTTTAACAGTTGACATTTGCAGTTTAATCTAACAAACTCGGATTGAAATGTGGATCAAGATAGAGAGATTATGTAAAAAGAAGAAAAAAAAGGGTAAAAAACATGTAACATTGGAAACAATATTATGGGCCAACATTTATTGCAAGATATAACGGCATATTAGTAACTTAAGTATTTAAAATTTTCTCTCTATATAGTAGAATTATAGGTTTATACTATTTTTGTTTTAAAAATTTTAAGTAAAAATATACACTTTTTATATATGACAAGCATAGAGATAATTTTAATCATTTTATCGAACATACTTAATGGCCCAATAATCTCAAGCCCAAATCCCCATCCCAAATGCTATGTTTACTTATCAATATTTTATTTATTTCATATATGATTAAAACGTAAATCGGTATTTTGTAGTGTTTTTTCTTTTCTTGATTTTTAGTTTTAAACTTTGTTAACAGCAACAAATACATCTACATCTTAAATTAAACTTTACATTAATATATTTTGACATAATTATGAAACAAAGTTTACCAATGAGAAAAAAAAGGTTAATATAACAATACTTTCTCTTTCCATATGGTTTTAGTAAAAATATAGTTTGATAGTTTAGTTAGATTTTACATTTTTGCATTTAACCACTCATTACTAGTAAAATTTGTTTCAAGTAGTACCACATTATAATCTTAAATATTATAATCTTGGTTTTCGATACATATCTGTTAAGTGTATGCTTAATTTTCGAACCTATTACATTTCTTCATTACATATTGTTAGACTATTAGTATTCGGCCCATTGTGTATCTTATATAATGTTTTATGTACCGAACATATTGAATGCCTCAATATGTTCGGTACATAAAACATTAAATGGGCCGAATACACACTGGGCCGATTACTAATAGTCTAACACATATCTCAACTTTTGTATAGCATATACAGTAAGATAGAAAATAATACATAGTGATATTTATTTTTTGAAATTCTTTTTGCAACAAAAACATAATGATATTAATGTTAACATAATGACATTAATGTTAACATATAGATAAAGGTAAACTAAATGCTAAATTTCATTAATCCAATTACTATAACATTTCTTTGTTCTTAGTTCCACATTAATGTCAATACGTTAATTGAAAATACATTCATTTAATTGACATATTTCAAAATTCACAACCTTTTCACATTATAAAACCAAAAAAGAAAAACAAAGAATATTCACACTTTTAATTTTTTCACATAATGATGGAAAAAGTAGTATTTTCTTTGTGGTTTATTGGTATCTTATTATGTTGCAGTATTTGCTCAATTTATGCTCAGGTAAATTAAACTTTGCGATTCACGAGTGCATGCTTATAGTGAACATCTTTCATTCCAAGTACTAATAACTGCATCTGTCTGATTAACAAATTTTCTTTTTTATTGTAATGATTATTAAATAGGATCCATTGTGGTGTGTCTCTGAGAACCGAACTCCAGACTCGAAGTTGCAACAAGTTCTTGACAATGTGTGTGCGAGACTTAACTGTAATGAGATCTTGCCAGGTGGTTCATGTTATTCCCCTAACAATTATATGAACCATGGATCTTACGCTATTGATCTTAATTATCGAGTTACTGGGGTGTGTGATGAAAGTTACGCTAAGTACACTCCCAACGACCCTTGTAAGCTGCTTTTAGTTTGGATCTTGGCTCATCATCTTCATTTTGCACATAATATTCATGTGTTGGTCAATTTCTTGTACTTGAACACGTATAAAAAAGGTGGCTAATATCGATTTTATTTCTTGATGCAGCTTTCGGGATATGTGTCTACCCATAAAAGGTGAAAAGCTTTAAGGTGTTTCAATTCTTTACAAAGGGCTAAACTTATCTAGTTTGTAACAGAAGATGTAATAATAAAATTTAATTTATAAAAATATAATATTTGATTAGGTTTTGTTTGTTGTTTGTTCTTTTAATATGCAATAGATATACTAATGATAATACTTCGTACACGCACAAGTTTTATTTTAATTTTTTTTTCCTGAAAGTTTTCTTAATAAATATTTTGTTAAGTGTATTTATTTTCATATCATTGTAATCTGTGCTTTCATGATATTTATTTTTCTGTTAATAATAATTTTAGTTGTATCAGTTTTAACCACGTGCATACTTTTCTATAAACTTATGTAAAGCCGTTAATACTCATATATACGCACGAGTTTTTACATAAGGTTTTCATTATGTATTAATATCGATTAATACATTTGCTTTAAGTTTAATATTTATTTCCCCATTAATAATAATGTTAGCCATATTTAATTTCTAAACATGTGTACGCATGGGTTAAACTCACAAATAGGAATAACATGAGTTGGTATTGAACAAGGATAGTCAAAAAAAAAAAAAATAAAAAAAAAATAAAATAAAATAAAATAAAAATCATGGATATCTTTACTTAAACTCATAAAGAAGAATAATATGAGTGGCTCATATATATACGATATTTCGTATTCATTTACTTATCACAATAAATTTGTCATATATATATAATCTCGCGTATATACATTAATTTAATTTATAATGATAAAAGGTTCATATTGTCCATGCTTTGCAACGAGATAAAATTCTTATTTTTATCAAGTTTATTTCTTCAATTTTATTTATATAAGTCTTTCGAGCTCAACTATTTCATATTGAATAAGGCGTAAATGTATAATTGTGAGTCTTGTAATATGTATTCAATACAAAAGATATGCGATATTCACTTGTTGTCGATAAATAAGTTACCCATTTAGTAAACACAAAACAAAATATTAACTTACTGTAATTTGAACATACAAAGTATTAAATGGCTTTTAACTTTACACACTTATATAATTACCGGCATATCCACTCATGTACAGTAGAAACTCCATAAATTAGTACTAACGAGGCCGTCTAAATTTATTAATTAAAAGAGTTATAAATTAATTGATATTAATTTATCTATAAACTAATGAATCGAAACCTGCAAAAAATAGTATTTTAGAGAGTTTATTAGTTAATCAAGTATTAATTTATTAAGTTTCTACTGTAATAGTCATGTATCTTTACTAACTATAAAGCATGTATAACAAGTTTTGAAAACTTAATAATATTAGTGCTTAAAAAAAGTAAAGTGACTTGCCTATATACCCCCTTAATCCTTTGAAATACTTTAAAATATCTGAAATTTGTAATTGGAGAAAAAAAAAACAAAAAAAAAAAAACAAAAAACAAAACAAAACAAAACAAAAACCACGGTTTGAAATACTTGGGAGCACCCGATTAAAATATATGAAATGGAAACAATGATAAATTAGCACATGGTTGACCTTTTACAAGTGGAAAGTTACACAAACATAAATTAGACATACACGCTTTTACAAACTTAGCTTTTATCTCCATTCATATTTCGATTTTATCTCGATTCATATTTCAATCTCATTTTGTTAAAGTGAAACCGGTATAATATTATTCTCAACTTCGATGATGATTAAAAGTTGTTAACGTCAATTGCTAGACGTTACACGAAACATTTAACCATCGTATTTTAATTATAACTATTTGTCATTATAAAACATCATTACTATGCACGGATACACGTCTAGTAGATATGCAAAAGATAAACTCTAGTTCTTTTGTTAATAGTGTAAAACTAAAAATTACAAATGAAAAAATGCTACAGCCACTTGAGTTTAAAATTAAAAATAAATAAATAAAATAAATTACATAATGACGTGTGCATATAATTTGTGACATTCTCTCTTTCGTTTAAGTTCTCTATAATGTTTATCCAATAATAAACTAGACACATTATTGTTTGGTTTTTTTTTTCATTTTCTATTGACTTTTTATTTATTTTTTTTTAATAGTTTATTATAAAACTTTATATGATTATAGTATTTCTCGTTATAAATGAGTCATGTAGCCCGCGCGTTGCGGCAGTGTGAGTTGAGATTAGCTTGTTGCGACATTGTTTTTAATGTACTTAAATGTTTTTGTGTACTCAAATTTTTGCTTTCATATAGATATTCTATACAACGGCACATGAAACTTTTACATCCAAAGCAAGCGATTAAAATTCAGTTAAAAAGCTTGCATACTAAATCATAATCGTAATCTTGTATATGTTGCTCATATTATAAACCAATAGTTTGGCACTTGGCTTGGTTTATGCTTAATAGCAGATTCATAAAGATATCATTCCCAGATATGATATAATTTTAAGCCGTTACAGGACAGAAAGCTACTTTTGATTGTGTTGTCGGCTTCCACCACGCTTGGTAGCTGGTTTATCATGTAACTACTTTATCTTGCCCTGTTATAGAAAAGTACCTTAGTCATAGTTTGTTACACCCATGCATGGTTAGGATATTTGTCGGTTTATTAAGTGTTAGGATAAGTCTTTGTGTTTGTGTGAGATTATCTCATAACTAGTATTTAATGTTTTACAATGAATGAAAGTCATTAAGCGTGATGCGAACTCCTAACAAGAGAAAAAGAGAAGACCAGATATATTTTAATTTGACAAAAGCTTAATGACTTTCATTCATTGTAAAATATAATTCATTAAATACTAGTTATGAGATAATCTCACACAAACACGAAGACTTATTCTAACACTTAATAAACTATGACACATATCCTAACCATGAGTGAAACATAGTTAAGGATTGGCAAGTCAAACAATTGAAGAGTTTTGTGTTATTCGATGTGTTTATTAAAAAAACGGATTATGATGTTGTTTGTTGCCACAAGAGATTAGAAATGTACTTTTACATATATCTCGTGAAAGTTTACGTAACTCTCTCCACCTCATTACCCTTTTGGCAATTCAATATCTTGATACGTTTTTTCCTAATAACGATTGAGAATTAATTTACAGATTTGAAGGTGTGATGTCATAGGATTTCACACTATATTCCACTTGAAAAAAATAGTCTTCACCAAAGTATTAAAATTCTATAGGATATTTAAAGAATTACAGATAGATTTGAGTTTTGAGAAATATGAAAATGACCTCGCTAGATGGAATTTTCTAACTCCTTTTAGAGGCAAAATTTGCATAATCTATGTCGAATGATAAGGTCGATTCTTCACCTCCCTGGCTTTGTGTAACACCCTCATTTTCACGTTTCGCAGCGGATTTAGAGTTGGGGTATTACTTCATGGAATTATAGTTACAGTAATAGAAAACGACTTGAAAAGAAACATTTATAGAAAATAAGTTATCATTCATTAAAATATCAGAGTTTTTACTGTAAAAGGTATACTTTTACTATTGATGAGGTCCCAAAGTCTAGGTGAAAAGTTATGTTTGAATGATAACCGGTTTGAAAGTCCTCCGAGTTCAGTGCCTCCTCCTGCCATAGCTCCGTATAGTAGTATACCTAGGATATATGCTTAAAAAGTCAACACTAGGTGTTGAGTGAGAGTCATAGGTTTAAATATAGTGAATACAAGTTCCACAGGGTTCAGTTGATACACCCTTCAAGGAAAATGTAGTGTTTATGATAATTGTAATACATTATACAATTATCATGAGTGAGGTATATTGCACCAAGCTCATGAACCACACGTTAACAATCCGGGTCATGGGGGCTGCAGACCCAACCATGAGGGGATGGGAAGGATAACTTGCCAAAGTTAATCCTTCGGGAGGTTCAAATATAATACTTATTGATACCCTCCAGAGAGAGGTAGTATCAACGGGAGTTGTCAAACTCCAATAGATCTATCAATTATATTCGCGTTCATTTGTGTAAAATAACACAAGCGATTAGATTTATGAATTTGGTTATGTAGTGGTGGTAGATAGTTTACTCGTGCAACAACCAAAGAAAAAGACTTGTATTCTATTTAAAGCACGTATCCCCCTCACAGGGTTTGTAAAGCATTTAGAAAGAGTTAAAAAGGTGTGAGGCTATGAAAACTCACCTGGGCCTTAGGGAAATCTGATTGATGTAAAAAGTAACTCGGGAACTAGACTGCCTTACTCACGTATCCTGATGGTATTGTAGGTGTGGATGTATGTCAAGCTTTAGTTATTTAGTTCAAGTTTCTTAAGTAAGATCCTAATTTGTATCAGAGTCTTACAGGTGGCCTAGAGTATATTACATTCACTTGTCCTGATTGGTCTTACGATGTGCAACAGATTTGTCTATATATGCATGATCCTCGGGAACCTCATAGCTGCTCTCAAGAGGATTCTTCGTTATTTTCGGGGCACCTTGGAGTTTGGTTTATAGATCCGATCTACATCTTGGTATTGTGTATTTTTGGAAAACACTCTTTTATCATGGCTTCTAATAGACATCACACTCTATCATGTTGTAGTGCTGAATGAATATCGGGGCGTTGCTAATGCTGTTGCTGAGACAACATGGCTACACAACCTTTTTCGGGAACTATACACACCGCTAGTGACCTCTACTCTTTTGTATTGTGATAATTTGAGTGTTATTTATTTATCTGCTAATCCGGTGCAACATCAACGAACCAAACACATTAAGATTGATATTCATTTCGTTCGTGATATGGTTGCCACGAGTTACGGATGTGTTCTTCATGTTCCATCTCGTTACCAATATGCGGATATCTTCACCAAAGGTCTTCCTTCGGCGTTATTTGAAGAGTTTTGTACACACAAACAACAATTTAAGAAATACAAATAATAAAGCTAAAAGTACAACATCTATAATTAATGTTAGCCTAAAATATCGCATCATTCGAAAATATAATTAATATACCACAATGTACAAGCCAAACTAGCAACTAATATGGCCATCATAACCCATATACTTCAATTCGATTGAAAATAATCGTACATCTCAAAGTACAAAAAATTTCACGTGGTTTATAAGGTATGAAAAATGTGTAACTTTTGAATATCGTAATTCATATTTTTTAAACAATGTCATATACATATTTACTAATCATATACTTGCACGAACTAATTTATATTGCTCTATGTTTACACGTTATATAATATTGTGATGAATATTACACAACATTATTAAATAGCAAGTACCTGTCATCGCCAATCGTCACAACTTCATAATACTACTAACTATTGTCTTTGTATAGCCATTGCATCGTGATGCACGAATACTCTACTATATTTATGTGAGATAATATACGCTAAAGTTATTTCTTAAAACAATCGTCATTATTAGACGATATGACGCGTTTGATATCCCACTATGGGAATAGGACTATGACTACGAAAGTGATTAAGGGTGTGTTTGGTAGAGAGAATTTCAGAGAATAGAAATGAAGCAGAGAATATAAGTTCAGAGAATAGAAATCAGTAGAGAATTTTGTTCAATTCTAATGTTTGGTAACAACAGAGACTTGACCCGAGAAATGAAAAAATAATAATTATTTTTTGATATTTTTTTAAAAGAATTACTTTTTTTCTAAATCACAATTCTCAAAAAATATATTTAAAAAAAATTTATAAATTATATTTTTTTAATTTATTTTTTTAATTTATTTAAAAAAA
>LBNU01026647.1:22553-57511 GCA_014162995.1 Artemisia annua | reverse complement strand
AAATTTCATCTTTGGCTTCAATTTAAGACTCTTTTCCACATCTCGTGCTCGTTTAGGGCTTTTTGGTTGATTTTGATGTCATTTTTGCAATATCCTTTCCTGCACAGTCACAAACACAAAAACACGATATCTTTGGCGTTTAACGTTAGTTTTTGGTCTTTTAGGGTCTGAAAATGGTGAATAAAAGGTATGTGAATAAGCACATACCATTGTTCCATCAATGTTAGGCTCAAGAAAACTGGCCAACCTCCTTTATGGTAATGTGCTTGAACGTCTTGGGAAACATGTAGCCAAGGCATACTAGGCTATTAAGGTAGTATTTAACGCATGAGCCACTGTTTACAACCCCTATGGTTGTGCCGTGCATGGCATAGGGCGAGATAAGAGCTCATAGAATTGGAGAGATATGTATGCCACTCCATGAGTTATTAGGAATACACCCTTCATCCACACAAGTAACATACATATCGATTAACCGGTAAAAGATAGTTATGGAGTAATGAAATCTAAGTAAACACAACTTTCTCCATATTGTTTTCACAACCACAATAGTTTAGATATTTATTTTATTTTAATTTGCATAAGTAGTAAACTTGGGTTAGTTGACTAGCAACTAATTCCGCCCTTCTTCCAAAACCGAGATTTTACTTGCTTTCCATAAAACATAAAAACACAAAAAGAATCTTCCTTCCACCCTTAGACCTATAAGTGTAGTTTTTCTATCCTAACGAACACTATTCCCTGTGAGAGAACGATCAATCCCCCGTACTTACCACTATCCTATACTACATCGGTCAGGTACACTGCCTGGTGGGGTTGTAAGCCTCTTGAGATCCCTCGAGAGGTAAAACCTGTTGTAAGGTCACAAAACCACGCATCAATGTCTTTTTTACTTAAAATAGTTTGCTCGTCTCTTTATTTTGTTTCTTTTAAAGTGTGACATCCAGCTCATTTGCAGTTTCGCTTTATATACAGTTTAATTGATCTCGGACTAGCATCTTTAGTATCAATCAACAGTTAATTTCCTTAAATATCCAGTTTAACTTTTCTTTTTTAAGAAAACTGACTCTAAAAACATAACCTGTGACCTAAATTAATTTATTTAATGTAGATTCATAATAACATCATGCAAGCATTTTGAACCACTTGTGTAAGATATATTCACCGGCTGGGCATTAAAGTTTCCGAACCAATTAATCATTCGTTCATGTCCAGGTTCTTATAATTATGATGTTTTAATTTGGCTTAATAGATTTGTTGGAAAGATGTTATGCATCGGATGTGGCCTCTTTTTACCGAGGACTGAGTGGGGAACATGGAGAGCTACTGATTTACAGCTGAGTTACTTGCCTTTCATGGTATGACCTAATCTCCATTGATTTCCTTAGTTTGCAGTATTTAAAAAAAAAAAAAAAAAATGTTAGTATCAGAAAATCTAAACAGTTTTATCTCCTTGTCATCTACCAAAATCTAGATATTGGCTATGGCTTTATCTAAAGGTATCAATTTCAGTTCATTTACTTATGATTGGCGTGTTTTGGGTGGTGCATTATCTCAAACAGTTTTAATAGAAAAAAAAGAATCTAAAAGGGAAATGGGGAAAATGGGGTCAAATGGGTTGAACTTCCCCCAAAGTGGTAATTTATCTTGTTATTACAATTATAATGAACATTCGATACATAATGAGTGGGTCAAATTAGTGTTGTAAATTAACCCAATCTCACCCCAGCCTGTTTCGATCCGAACTGGAAAGGACCGGTTACCCAACCCGCCCATCTTGCCACCTCTAGCTTTATCATTTGCAATGTATGCTTACTGTAATTTGGCTGTTATCCATTATCTAATAAATGTTAGAACACATTTCATCTCTTCATGCCCATTATCTAATAAATGTTAGAACACATATGATATCTTATGCTATTTTTCATTAATTGACATTGACAGGTATGGTTTCAGCAAAGAAGTTGTAGAATGCCCTGGTATGGTACACTCTCTTGATGAAACTTCTTGTTGCAAAATTACAATGTGTTATGACTCACATCATGCCAGAGTTTCAATATTAATCATAGAGCTGTAATAGGGTAAAATGTACGTATTAGACTATGAAACTATAATGTTAGTTAAATTATACACCTTTCTCAAATTGAGATTATAACTACAATACTTTAAATTTCTTTTTTGGAAAACTTTTATTGTAATAACAGAATATAGTTAGTAGTTACAGGTTAAGAAAAAAGTGATTCAGTGTTCTACTTTTCATTGTTTTTGCAATGTCTACTGTGCCAGGTTATTGCCTGTCAAAAGCTCATGTTTGTGGCTTCTAGAATTGGAGCATGAAAGCTGAATTATGCTCAGCTCACACTGAACTGCATCAATTTTTAAATGCTCCAGCATCACTGCCACATGTATTCATTGGTTTGACTTCTATTGGAAGTTAAGTTTTAATACATCAGGATTTAGACATCATAGTTTTGAAATCTTGCATCCTTATAGCATAGTTTGTCATCCACTAGTAGAGGTAGCAATTTCTACCATCTACCCGTAAATGTGTTAACATATGTTATATTTTATCTCTAATGGGTCAAACGGGGCATGTTAAGGATTTGACTATAAAGGAATGGGACAAATTGGTTTAAAATTTTAAATGACAGTCACCTGAGTGCATTATGAATGCATGAAATCTCAACAAACTGCTTCATTAGAAAACTAATTTAAACCACAGTCACCTGAGGTTCAGAACCTGTTACCTAACCCAGCCGAACCGAGCCCGTTCTGCCACCTTTATTAGTTAGTCTTTACTGGATATGCCATTTCCCTAAGGATGCATTTTGGTCAAGAGGCTCATCTTCATGCTTATTGTTTTGTTTGAGACCATATTGCCAATTGCTTTGAATCAGTTTTCTTAGATAGCCAATATTGTACACATCTTTCTTGAGATAGTGGTGGCCAAATGGACTAGTCAGTTGGGTTGGTTAACTGGTCATATCTGGTCTGGGTTAATATATGTGCCTTTTTAGTACTGGTGAGACCCAGCGACCCACAAACATCTTTTTATCCACGTTGATTTATGCGTAGAAATTTTTTGTGTTAATTATGAATTTATGATTAAAGAAACAAAATCGTTGCAATAATCTAAATTTTTGATTTGACAATTTAAGAGTTACATACTTATATGCGTAAAAAGTATACTTTTGGCAACGTTCTATGTGTGTGACCCGTTCTCCATTGATCTATGTTTTTTTTTTTTTTTTTTTTTTTTTTTTTTTTTTTTTTTTTTTTTTTTTTTTTCTGACTAACCCAAATCTACCTATTCAAAACTGAATGGGTGAGAATTGCCATCTCACCCATTTTGACACCTAAAGTCAATGGTTTTGAAACATAAGCCGATATCATATAAGCTGGTAAGCTCATATATAAGCTTAAGCAAACACCCCATAGTATGACACTGTTCAGGCAAGTTAAGTTCATTTATAAATTGTAAACATTTTGACACCTAAAGTCAATGGTTTTAGTTAAGGTTCTAGAGTGCAACTATTTATCATAGTTCTGACTAGTTCAACTTTTCTAGCCATGGTTCCACCCTTACATAATCTGCTCAATTTTGGTTTTCACTAGAGGCGTCGAATTTGACCCATTTAGTTATGAATGGGTCGATTTAGGTTGCACTTTATGATAAACAGTTCAAATCAATAAACTTAGCCACAAGGGAGACCAGCCAAATCCACAATTTCCTAAGTTGTTTTCTTCAAGGATTTCAATTATTATCGTAGTTACGTTTTATTACTCATCCATCTGCAGCATGGGCTTCATGAGAAAACCACAGTTGCTTCTTCGTGTTCTTCAAAGTGTTATAGAGGTAAGTAGTTACCGTTTTATCCTTTTCTCATCGCGATATGAACCTCTGGATGCTGCAACAAGAATGCTTGCCACAGAAACATCATTATGCTCAGAAAAAGGAGAACCTGTTAAGGATGTAATTTCTCTTTTTAGTGACCGGCTTTTCTGTTTCTCAGGCTAAACATTTTTGTGTCCATTATCTTCTGGAATCTTATTTTAAGTATGCTATTAACTCTTAAATTGAGCAAACTGGAGTGTGCCCAAGCTGTTGATCGATAAGCTTCCCATGCAATTAAATATATAAGATTTCACAGAGTAGTCAGTTTTTTAGACGTACTGGTTTGGACATCTATCTCTGAAAATTAATACTATAAACAATCATCCCTAATCATGACCAAGGCTGGACCATGTTTTATCATTTTGTCTGTACCAAAGCATAAAATATCTGACCACAAGTTGTCTTATAAGGTTCTTAATATACTAAAGAACCATATATTTTATCAGATGCCTAATGCATTGTCATTTTGTAATTAGTTATGTACCTTACAAGTGGCTTTTTCCAAAATGTGCTGCCGCTATCCATCACGAAGGCAGGTAAGCCCGCCGATACTTTGTTCCATCCTCTCTCTCTCTCTCTCTCTTTTTCCCTCCCCTACTTTTTCTTTCTTCTATCCTCATTTTCAAACTTCTCTGTACTAATATGTCATATGATCTGGCTCAACTAGTGGATCTACTGTCAAATAAAAGTTTTATGGCCACAAAATAAAGTTATGCATACATTTTAAATTAGGATATAAAAGAGACAAGTTATAGTTATCATCACTTTATTTAAAAAATAGGTTTTCTTCCGGTTCAAAAGAAACTGAGACAATTCATTTCTACTTTAGCAATTACCATCGATTATCTACATTAACAGAATGACTATTTGCCTAATATCAAGTAAAAAGAAAGGGCAGCTTATAAATCTAATTTTTTTTTATGACTTAAAGCTGTTTCTGGGGACAAATTACATACGTTTGGAGGTGGCAATTTCAAGCAATTTAATTAAATTAGTTTGAGTCTTGTCATCATTGATGATAGTGTTAATTTTGTCACACTTGGATGATAGATACCATGGGGTTTGTACAGTCTGCAACACGTAATGTTGATTGCTGTGCATAACGTAGCTTTGGCGGTGAACAAATAACCTTCCTCAATATCGAAGTACTTGTCTAGTAGAATCTTGCATTACTTTTAATGAAATACTCTGTGCTCCTTCTATTAGACGGACCTAATTCAACATAAAACAATCTAAATAAATAACTTAGCTGTTAGCTAACCTTAGTATTACAATAACAATTGAAAATTTCAATTATGATTTTGAAGGTTGTATGCTCAAAGTGTATATATTTGACGACGTTTCAACCCCAATCGTTTTTCTTTTAAGCTATATTTTTTTATGTGGTCCATTTGGAACAAAACGTAAGTAAGTGGGTCATCCACCTTGTTTATCTTATATATCCTTGTTTCATTCTTCACATTAATGTTCGCTTCAAGCAAAAGCTTGGCATTATGAGCTAAAAAGAATACAAGATTGACTACTTCGTACATTGCCCATTTTAGGATGGCGTGTTGGAAGCAGTGCGGATGTTAAAAGCTAGTATCCGGAGATAATCATCAGTATTTGATGTATGTGAAGCTTAAAATGTTGAATTCAGCAATGACCAATTTTTATCCAACCTTGACTTTTAAGATTTGCATGTGGCTGCTTGAAAGCAAACCCAGGTCTCAAACGGTGCCAGATAAAGCGTACAATGATTTTTAAAAACTATATTTTAGTTCTTAAGGGATGATGCTACATAAATCCAGTGATCTAGAAACATGATATTGGTTTTGGATTGATGCATAGCTGGATGGTTTTGGTTGTAGTGAAGTGTCGAGACTCAGATTTGGGTTGGTTTTTGTGGCCCTTTTTGACTTTCCGCATAGTCGTAATATTGGTATGGGTGACATGTTAAATATGGATATGTTTTCGTCTTCATTAAAACAGTTTGAGTTGGACTGTCTGTATAAACTTTTTGTCTACTTTCTTGGACTTTATAAATAATTGAGGTGTTATATGTTTCAGAATATATAACAATAATGTAACTATTTGAATAACTACACTTTGGACTAACAATATCGTTCTACTGGTTTCAGTTTTGGCTGAATGATTAGTTTTTGGGTTATAGGTCAAAAGACCCGGCAAATATATTACTCCAAAAAACTTTTAAATACAAAGGATATGGGTGAATCCCATATCTTAGCCCGTTACATAGGCAGAAAAGCTTACATAACAAGATACTTCCTATTTTCTAAACAAGAAAATAAACCACTACACAAAAGATAACATTAGACTCCAATGAGGACAAAACTACTTTCTACCAAGGCTTGGAGCTTGATACCATGTGCGTCATAAAGAGCATCCAAATTATCTGGAAGATCGTAGACCTGATCCGCATAGTCATCTTCACGATCATGACCACCACCAAATAGGTTCATGGACTTATCAAAGGTGTTTACAACCTCCTCTTCACCACTCTCGGAATCAACAATCTCTCCCACCATTGAGAATGGGTTAACCCTTTTAGTAGAAGAAGTAGACGAATCCTTATTATTACCCGGATAATCAACCTTTTTAATAGGATTACCATCATCATCCACAAGAGTAACTTTCCCATCAAGAAGTAGCTTTTCAAGATTCCCAATTTTCTCAACTATAGGAGTAGAACCAACCTCTTTAGTTCCCATTGAATCACTCACAAGCGGTTCTTGTGATGCATTACCAGTCTTTACAGACCCATCCTCCTTAGCTTCCTTTGCAATACCAGAATGCACATCCTTAGTCACTTCATTGGTAGGAATACCAAAGTCATCAGTATCATCCATATGAAGGGTATCAAACTGGTTTGATGTAGCAATTTTCGTACCACTCGTACTAGCCACATCAGCGGCCTTCTTCTTTGTAGTATCCACCATCTTGGGTTCACGAGGAGGTGCTTTAGGTTGATACCTAAACTTAGGACCCCCAACAGGTTTAGTAAAACCTCCTTGACCCGGAGCACTGTGACCACCATTTCTACCCTTTTTGTTTTTGACCGTTTGAAAACCATCAGTAACACTTTGTTTAGGCTAAGTAGGAGGTGGAACAGATTTAGGACAATCAAGCAGCATATGACCAAAAAGCTTACACGTATCACACCGAGCTGAGCATTCGCTCCTGTTGCCACAACTTTGCTTTTACAAAACCTCGCAATGTGTCCAACCTTCTGACACTTCATGCACCTCATAGCACACGGTCCAGTATGGTGCTGCTGGCATTTACCACAACGAGTCTGCTGCCCAGCATTCACTCCTCCTTGTGCTGGTGCAGCCACAAAAGCCTTAACGGTCTCTTGTCTCCTGTTCTGCTGGTTATGGTGATTGTGGTTACGATACTGGTTGTTGTTGTTGTTGCGGTAGTTGGAGTTGTTGTTCCTTCGGTTATCTTCCCACTTCCTCTTATTGTCAAAGTGATTTCCCTTCTGAACAGCACCATGCTTAATCACTTGATCCATAAGACGTTCAGCCATGCTGATGGTGTCATCCAAAGTCTCAGCATTGTAAGATGTCACATGTCCTTGGATACTCGCAGGTAATCCTCCAATGAATTTCTCAAGCAACTTCTCATTATCAGGCACCATGTGAGCACAGAATACCTTCAACTCCTGGAAGCGGCGCACATATGCAGCAAGATCATGGCCCTTCACAGCCAAGTAGTAAAACTCTGTGTCCAACTTCCTCAAATCACCACGAGAACAATACTTCTTAATCATAGCTGCCTTAAAGTCATCCCAAGTGGTGCTGAATGCATTCTCCATCCCTTTCTCTTGGGCATAAGCATTCCACCATGACAAGGCATGCTCCAACAATGTACCCGTCGCGTACTTCACCTTGTTGTTCTCAGTACAATTGCTCCTTTGAAACACCGACTCCATCTTCTCAAACCACTGAGTCAATCCAACTGCTCCTTCAGTTCCTTTGAAGGTAGTAGGCTTACAATCCATAAACTCCTTAAAAGTACAGAAATGGTTATTGGGAACCACTCGAACTCCAGCCTGTCCAACATCCTGATGGACACCTGCTTGCCCAGCAAGCGCTGCTGCAATCCCTTCATCAATCAACTGCTGAATGGCAGCTGGGGTCATTCTCTTAGGAGGCATAATTCTATCAATCAATACATTCACAACCATTGTAAGTATTTGATCAATGTGTCAGAATTATAGTGCAAGACCAACAATACCCCAAAAGAAAAGACATAACATAGCATAGGTCAACACCGTTAATAGTACATCATCATAATACATCATAGATTTCATACTTGACATTGGTCTTACAAGAATTGCAAAACAAATACAAGCTTCTGATAAAATCTATCAACCGAACTAGTCAGTCGATACGTACTAGATAAACTACTATCAAAGATACTAACAACCATGAATGTCTAATCACTGCTCTCTCTACGACCTCCATACACAGCCATCACATCAACACTGTCACTAGGCCTGAACCTAGCCAACCTGTCATAGTACACCTGCCACTGCGTAGCATGAAGCTCATCCCATAATGACTGAATGCTACGATAATGTCGTCTGCTGTCTATATCAAGAAACACCTCTCTCATAGTCAACTGATCCACCATCCTACTCATCTCAGCCATTCTCCCATCTAGCAAATCCAAACGCTCCTGCACCCTAGCGTTCGACTGCTCCAACATACTCAACCTCTCACCCTGCCTCTGGTGCTCCAAATACATCTCTCCTGCTACTCTCCTATCATACTGCACCTCTCGTCTCAATCCTGCAACCTCAAACTGCCTATCACCCACACGCCTACTGATGTTCCTATGGCTATTCCTACACCAGGCTACATCCCGTCTCAAATGACTCAGCAAAGCTCTAAGCCCTGCCGGAGTAACACTAGCAACTGCGGAAGACTCTCCAACCTCATACGTCGTCGGAACCTCAGTCTCAAGCGCATACCCTAATGCCTCAGACGTATCCGACTCATAAGTCACATCCGAATACACAGGCGAAGGTGGCAAGGGAGGAACATCCTGATCCTCATCCATAGCCTCCTCATCATCATCATCCTCCTCATCATCCTCATCATCATCATCATCATCATCAATACCAACATCATCCTCTAAACCTACCTCATCATCCGAACCAACATCAACATCTAACTCCATCTCATCTTCTAATAGCAATGGGTCAACAACTGGTGGGACTGGGACAGACATTATACTCTACAAGAGCATAAGGAAGGTATAAAAACACTAGCCAAATTTTCGCGGAAAACATTTTATAAGCCAAAGCATAATAGTGGAGAAGTTCCAACTAAACCATAATATCAAGGCATGTATAATTATAAAGTTAAAATAATTTACCTGGGCGCGAAGTAGCATGCAGGGCTGGCGGCTTTCTGTCTCAAAACATTTTGACTCCAGGAAAAAGTTTATAGTCGAGTGCGAGCTCGTTCTCTATAAACGTAGGCTCTGATACCATTCTGTAACACCCCCAACTCAAATATGGCAGCTATCGTGCTGGGGGTATTACGAAAATAGAAACCAGGCACATTTATAGTAAACGACCACAACTCGGGACGTTTGAAATGTGACCAAAACATATCATTCGATTTACAAACCGTTTAGAGTACAAGTACTCTTTAGTCAAAGTTGCAGCGGAAAAGTAAATAGAGTTTGCAGCGGAAAAATAAACAAAGTATAGCAGCGGAAATGTAAAAGACACAAAAGGTTTGACGAATGACATGTAAAAATAGGGTAGTAAAGTAGTTAAGCTGCCGTGACAGAATACCACTCCAGCCAATGCCACTCCTCCACGCCCATTATATCATCATGCCAAGCTAAACATCATTACCTGAAAATACATGCTTAAAAAGTCAACACAAAGGTTGAGTGTAATCCATAGGTTTAAAATATAAAGTTGAGCACAAGGTTTAATCATAAGATATGAGCAACATATGCTAATATCGGGTAATCAAGATAACAACCAATGTATAGAGGCATCCCTGTGCATATAACATTGTTGATGATGCTAAGCTCATGACACGCAAACGTTAACCACAATCATAATATCAATATAACCGCGGAATTTCATAGTATAACAATGCCCTCAAGGTCGAGCACTTGCCATTTACTCGACAAATCGAATATAGTACACCACAATTTGCCTATCTAGCAAAAGGAGTGGGAGGGTCAATTCCTATAGCGCTATATCCCTATATTCGCGTTCACTCGCAAGTGATTAATGGTTCATGATCTGAGGGTCTTGCATAGGCAAGGCAGAGCTACTTAGCACATCGTCAGGAAAGCATACCAATCAGGAAAGCATACCAAAAATACTTGTGCTCAGAAAACATTTAAAGCATGTATCTCACCCCATGGGTTTATAAACATTTAAAAGATAAAAAGTGGGGCTATGAATCACACCTTAACAACAGCAGGTAACGAGATATATATGTCAACCAAACAAATACGCCTCACAGCAGACAATCCTCAGCACAACCTAATCATATAAATATCATAACTCAGCAATAGTACTCGAATACTTTAATAGTTAATGCTTGAATGAAGTTTTATAAAAGATGATGGCGTTTGAAAGAAAACATTTTCCAAAAGTAGTCTCGTGTGGAAGAAAGATAGAAAAGAACAAGTCGGCGAACCTTAAAACATATGAGAAAACAACAAAGACTCGAAGAATACTCGTCAAAAGAAAGGAAGAACAGAAAAGAATAAAAGACACGAATAGATAAAGACAACAATTCCTAATAGTCTCGGTATTACCCATTTCCCAAAATATATTAAGATTATATTTGATAAAGTATAGTAAAGATAATAATTAATTTTAGTAAATTTCGGCATGACCTGCCCGTTTATAAAGCATTTCCCGAGTCATCGACTCTTTTAAATACAAATAACGTTAATAATAATATAAGTGTAGATATTAATATGATTGGATATATCATTCACGTTGTCCATTAGTTGTTCAGGTTTATCGACCATTTCGTATAGTTCGGGTTCCAGGTACGTTAAGATCTTTAAGGGCCTAACGTACCCTACCGTCTCGTGTACCAAAGGGTCCATAAGTCCAAATAACCATAGCCGCAAATCCAATACGTCCAATACAAGTTCATAAGTCATAATATAAGTCATCAAAGCGGATACCAAGTCCGTCATCCAAATTAAATTAACTTCAACAATTTTATATTTTAATTTCATAGTTATTATTCCGTATTAATATTTACCGTTTAAAATAATAATAATAATAATAATAAGGTTATAATAATAACAATAACCATCCGAGACTAATAACTATATCCCGACACAATCACAACAAATCCACAATCCCATAATCCACTTCATCCGAATATACCAATCTATTATACCACAAAACAAATCCAATACGCTTCGCAATACCACTTCGGCTAACCCAAAAACTAATCTAACCTAATAACAATCAAACCCAAATGACCAAACAACATTAACCAACAATATTTACCACCCACCACCACCAAAGTGGTTCGGTGGTGGTGGTTCCTAGGCTGCCGACACCAAAACACAACCAAACAACCTCCAAAATAATTCAAACAACCCAAATACTATTTCTATTAGTCACCCAACTCGACCCAATCAATAAATAACCCAAAACCTCACCGAGTCACCGAGTTGACTCGGTGAGTTGACCGAGTTCGCGACTCAAACGAACCAAAAAAATCAAACCACACGAGTTTTTAATCCTTTAAAACGTTTTATGTATAAAAGAATTAACAAAACCTTCGGTTTAAATCAAAACAACGAATTAGGGTTTCATCTTTTTAGGGTTTTTAGAAATGAAAACGTGATTAGAAGGTTAGGGAGACTCGAATACCAAAAAGACTCGCCGGAAAACGTGGGTTTTGGCCGGAAAACGTGGAGGTCGAAACTCTTTTTCAAGATCTAAGGCGCGTCGGTTTGATTGAGATGAAACGGTTAATGGGGATGAGTCGGGGGTGTCCCGATCTACAAGATGGTATAGGTGGTGTAACGTGAGGTGGCCGGAATATTTTCCGGTGGCCGGAAATAGTGAACGCCGGCGGGGGTTGGGTGTCGCCGGTTCTAGAGAGAGAAAGAAGAGAGAGAGATGAAAGTTATGTGTGTGTTTTTGGTTTGTAAAAATGAGAGAAGGGTGTGAGGGGGAAGTATATATAGGTGGAGCTTAGGGTGGGTTTTTAGCTTACCTTTTCACAAAACGGTTCGGGACTCGATTTGACTTAGCAAACGGACTCGAAAAATTATAAAACTTGCGCCATCGTTCTCGAAATAGTTTTTCCAATAAAATCAAGCATAAACTTCATAGTTTTTCCCAAACTCATAATAAATCAAATAATTTGGCAAGTGAAACAAATTCGAGTTTTCTAGGTTGTGCTGAGCTAGTCTACGAATAAATTCTCGTTCCTAATATATCTCACGCTCTTCAAATCAAATTTTACATGCTTTAAAGTTTTAAAACGTTTCAGGCTCTAAAAATAGAAGTTTGGCTAGAATTAGGTTTTAGGAAAAATACCAGGTGTTACATCGTACCCGGCTAAAAAATTTTATCAATAGCCAAACCCGCATCCAAACCCGCAAATCCGCCCCGAACCCGACCCAACCGGTTCGGGTTTTGGTTTTCCAAGTCGATTTCAGATGCTTTTACCATCCTTAAGTGAGGCCGGCTACTTTTTTGAAGTTCATAACTAAACATGTAAAACACCACCCCAAAGCCAAAACACCTAAAACTAAACGAGTACTAAATTAGTAAGGGTATAATCGTGTTCTGATAAAAAATAAAATAAAAAGTTCAGTAATAATTATGTTTTTTTTAATGTGTGTATTTATCTCAGATAATCATTTTTTATTTTGATAAACTATACCACCTATGTCAAAAATATCTCTAAGCTCGCATTCACAACTTCTAAATTGGTGGGCAATTTTTGATGTAGATTAACATTTCATAATATTTAGAATTTGATCTAATCAACGCTATGATTAGACAACTTGCTAGACCTCAATCACGATTTGATCCATATGAAAACTTTTGGCTGCCTTTCGATGATTTTTCACAAAGACATGCAATTTGTAATATTGCACATTGTGTGCGATAAGTAATACTTGTACTACATATTAAAAAGGAATTGATTGTCACAACCTCATTTATTATTTGCATACTTAAATGAACAAATTAGTAAAGCAGCATTTGATAAATGTATAACTGATGAATGCACACATTAAAGTGTGTAAATAAGAAATTAGAGCGTGCAAATCATTAGCCATATCAAAATAACACTGTCGATTCACACATCCTTTGGGATGTTAGTTTTCCAGATGTTACCTCCGTTGCGAGGTGTGATGTGTTATAAATTTTTCGCGGGATTCGGCCCTTTTCATGTTCAAAAAGATTCACATTCCTTTTTTTGAAAAAATAGTAAATTTGTAGTTTTGTATAACACGGAGAATTATTTTGCACAAGTGGATTCAATCATACTATCACTTTTTCAGGACATGTGAATATGTGATTATTATGTTTTTCCAAAAGGGTGGTGTTATTTTCTCCTCACTCACTTTTTACCCTTTTCTAGATGATCTTTTACATTTTGTATTAACAATATAAGACAATTTTTTTATTAGATTATGTTATATTTTTTCGTTTTTTAATCAATTTCTGTTATGTATTTCTTATCAAATTTTATATTTTATGTTCCGTACTTTATGTTTCGTAGTTTTATAATAAAAACAAAATTAAAACAAATAAAATAAAATAAAATTTAGGATTAAAAAAAATTTGTCTCGTTCCTATTTTTGTTTTTTTATAAACATAAGATTATTATAGTGATTGCATTGGCTTAAAGAAGAAGAAATTGCATATATAAAAAACATGAAAGTTATAAAATCAAATGATAATTGTGTTAATTACTAGATCAATCTAGCTTTATAAAATTACAAATAATTGAACATTGTTTATGAATAGGGAGTTGATTGACACACTCTCTCTTTTTATTTACACACTTCAGTTTACAAACTAAAAAAATAGCATACAACAAATGTACAACTTTTTATAGTGCATAAATGCATAATGAAGTGTGAAAAAAAGAAAAAAAAAAATTTACAAATCATCTCCCTTATGAATATGGTTAAAACTTTTATCGGTGTTTATGACATTGTAGGAATCGGGATTAAAAGTGATCAGGTATATAATTTTTTTGGACTTTATTAATCAAAGTTTGAGTTTACTTTTTATATATTAGTAGAGTAATTGAACAAAGCCCAAAAACATAAATTCTTTGAACCGTGTGCAATTAGAGCAGTAGATATGTTGCCCCTGAGTTATTCAATGATTCAATGCCACGTCAGCACCACATCAGCTTTAACATTTTCACAATAAATCATCAAAAAACATCCCTTACCTTAACTTACCTATAACTCACCTTCACCTCAATTATTTTCAATTTCAACCCCAAACTTTAACAAATACTTCATTTAAAAATAAAATAAACATTTATAAAACACAAATTACATTAACCATTAACTTAACCACAAATTACATTAACTACAATAATTAAACATAAAACATGTTAATTAAACTACGATAATTAAACATAAAATATCTAAATTAAACTACGATACTTAAACATAAACTACGACTAAACTAAACTACGAATCAAGAAAACGAATTATCCGACACATAACCCTCGTGACTCGAATAGGAGGCACTCGAATCGTCCTCACTCGATGGCACACGGGGCAATCCCATTCGTATTCGCCATTCTGCTCGATAGTTTCTCCGAGCCTGTTTAGCTCTTAAGTACGCCTCACGAGCTCTTGCCACACGTTCTTCCTCTGCTTCAACATGTAACAATTCTTGCATATCTTGCTGAAACAGGTCTTCATCAGTCAACCCTCTCCAAATGGGTTGGTATTCCACATGTGAATTGTTCACCGGTTGTTCGGGTTGTTGTTGGACAACCGGTGGATTGGGCACCGGTTCATCATCCGGTGTGAATACCGGAAAGATGTTTTCCGGTGGAGTGTTCACCGGTGCATTCGGAATCATGTTGGAGCTTGGGAATTGCTGGAAAAAGTCATGGTGGCTTGGGAATTGCTGGGAGAAGTCACTGTGAGTTAAGAATTGTTGGGAGAAGTCACGGTGAGTTGGGAATTGTTGGGAGAAGTCTTTGCGAGACATCGTTGTCGAGAGAGTTGATAAATTTTATGTTTGTTTGTGTGTGTTGTGTATGTATAAAGCAGCCAGGGGATAAGCCTATATATAGGGCCTTTTTTGCATTTGAAAAATTTTAAAATATCCCGCTTCTTATATTGAATTTGAATTTTGAATATAAAACTTAACGTTTATCTACACGTGTTTTTTAATTTGAATTTTAAAAGTTTAAAAGATCCCGCTCGGTTTTCAAATTTGAATTTTGAATTTTGAAAAAAATTCCGCTCGGTTTTCAATTTTGAATTTTGAATTTTGAAAAAAATCCCGCTCGGTTTTCAAATTTGAATTATGATTTTCAAATTTCAAAATTCTATTATCCCCTATAAATAACACATCATACAATGCTATTCTTCACACAGTTCTAAAGCATTTCACAATGAATGATTGTTGGTCAATAGAAGAATAACAATTACTAGCTGAAGTTTGGATTATGGTATCTGAAGACAATGTCAATTGGTACATCAACTCTTTTTGGGACAGGGTTGTTGAAAGGTTCAACGATCAATCTGATGGTGTGGTTCGTAACAAAAATATGATCACGGGCAAATGGATAAGACTCAGCAGCGAATCTAAAAAATTCAACATTATTTACAATCAGTTGCAGCTTCAACTCGGGGTCTCTGACGGTGAACGTCTCAATATTGCAAAGACCATTTTCCAACAACGCCATGGGAGAACCTTCCAATACGTTCATGTGTGGGAGATTTTGAGAAACAACTACACATGGAATCGTTGAAATGGTTAATGGTGTTGTGTGATTTGTATCCCGTATCGTGTTTATTTATTTATGTATCGTGTTTATTTATATTCCGTATCGTTTTTATCATTTTCCCTATGTTGTACCGCCTAACGGCTAGTTTGAATCTAAATAAAATGATTAACGGCTAGTTTTCGTTATATTATCCACACGTTTTTGAATTTTGCATTTAAAATGTATCCCGCCTTCTGTTTGAATTTTGAATTTTAAATGGATTCCCGCCTTCAATAAACCCTTATTAATACCATACGATACCATTCAATTTTTCACACACTTCAATATCTACATCATTTTACAATGAATAATCGTTGGTCAATAGAAGAAGAAAACTTGCTAGCTAACGTATGGCTTGCAGTTCACGAATCTAGAGACCTTGTGAATGAACGTTCTTTTTGGAATGACGTTACACAAAGGTTCAACGATCAGACTGATGGTGAGCACCGTAATAAAAATAGTATTACAGCTCAATTGAATAGAATCAAGACCCTTGTCGTAGATATAATGCTATCTACAAAGAGTTGCTGCGTACAAGTCAAGACCCTTGTCGTCTCAGCAATGCAAACCGAATTTATCATGAACGACATGGTGGGAGAAGGTTAAAATATCAACATGTGTGGTTCATTCTGAGAAACACGTGGGCATGGGACAAAGACGATGAGTAATGGTGTTTTATGTTAAGTATTTCCGTATCGTGTCTTTCTGTTTTCCGTATCGTGTCTTTCTGTTTTTCGTATCGTGTCTTTGTGTTTTCCGTATCGTGTTTATTTGTTTCCTGTATCGTTTGTAACTTGGTGTAAGTTGAATAAAAGGATTGTGAATCTGCTAGTGTAAACCGAAGACTAAAGATATTTCCTTTCTTTCTTTACTGAAAAATACAAATCACAAGCTAGACTTTTGTAAAGGGGTCAAAATGAAAATTTATTTTTGAATTGTAACGGCTCGTTTCACTCTTTCTTCTCTTTAACGCGGTGTCATTCCTTCAATGATGCACGTTAACGTGCCAATAATGCCAGGCACCGGTACCTTAACGCACCCAATAACGCCGGAAAATTAAGAAATAACGTGGCCATACGTTAAGGTACCTAGTGCTCTTAGGAATAATCATAACATTTTACAACAATTTAACACTACGAGACAATGCTTTATCGGGTCTCGTGATACCACGGGCTATTGTCGTCTATCAAAATCTATAACTCATGATATATTACATCTTGTAATATTGACGCCGCTCATCCTTCAGATTAATTACGAGGCAAAAAGTAATGAGAACCATAGGATGGAGATTTGTTATTCAAATGAGTTTGATCTATAATAAGCCAAGGGACAATTTTTCAATTTTCGCTCAATTAATCTTTTTTTTAGGCAGTGAATTGTAAGGTCAATATTTTCTGCATTAGGGCTATTACTCACTCCGTCCCAAATTATAAGTCCACTTTCATATTTCACAAAGTTTAAGAAAAGTGGGGCCCTTACAATACTAACCAATAAAAATTCATTCTCACCCACTTACAAGCATTCTCATTGGTTGAAATTAAAAGTGGACATATAATTTGGGACAACCCAAATTGACAAAATGGACTTATAAAATGGGACGGAGGGAGTAATATGTACACATGTGGTTTTGCTGTCAATCTTATCTGTCGTCATGAACGTAAATAGTCCACCAGAATCACCTACTCATTTACATCACAAATTATCTATCTTAACATTGATATAACGGTTATCTTACAAGGAAAATTATGATAACTATTGATGTCGACGAAATTTGTCTTAGCACCTATATGTCGACATATAAAATCGATTGTCACCTCAACTTTTAAGTAGGCGATGATATTATTGTTTGTGTACATGCTCTTGAAATAGTAACGACAGATGAATTGTTTGAATTTATAGAGGGTACAATATGCATTATTGATACCAAGAGCTACAAGTTGAGGTGAGAATAGAGGCGCGTTCGCGTTGAATTGTTTGGTTTGACAGATTATCACCATCTCAACCGAGACATGACTCATTTATTAATCATGTAAAAAAATCAGCCCTAACATAAATTTGTATAACATATGTAAATCATTTAAGACCCGGCTAACCCATTTAACTAAATAGGTCAAATGGGTTTAATAGGTTGATAAATTAAGTCAAGTTTGGTTGGTTCTTGTTCAAAAATCACTACTCGGGTTGCTTCTGGTCGTTTTGGATGTTATGGCTTATTGGTTTCCTATTCAAATCTCCTACGATCATTATTGGAAGTTAGGGTTTATCCCTATTGTATGTACAAGTCCATTAAT
Organism: Artemisia annua; assembly: GCA_014162995.1. NCBI lineage: Eukaryota > Viridiplantae > Streptophyta > Magnoliopsida > Asterales > Asteraceae > Artemisia > Artemisia annua. The sequence continues at coordinate 39,320 of LBNU01026647.1, read as the reverse complement.
ACTCAAGTTTGATTCGATGTTACATGCTCTGACTTGGTGGATGGGGCTCGTGTTGGTTTTGTTTGTGGTGTTCGTTGCTGCTACAAACAAATTATGTGTTGAAGACCGTTTGGATGTTTCTACGTGGATTCTTCATGGAAGTTAAGATGGACCGCCATAGTGATATAGAAGGCTCAAGTTCTTGAGTAGCATTGTAAATTTTTATGTACTTTGTCAGTATTGGTTGGTTCATTTTATTGTTAGTTATAGGAATGGTGTGCCATTCCTATATTCGTGTCTGTAAGTGTCCTAAGGGACTGAGTCGAGGGAGTCACCCTCGTCCTTTGTACTTCAGCGTTTTTTGGATAATATATTTTGCCAGGGTGAATTAACCCTTTTACCCAAAAAAAATTAAAGTTAGGAATAATTCCACATATACACACTTTAAACATCAAAATGAAATATAAGTTTTGAATACAGTTAAAATATATTTTGAGTAAAAACATTTTGATGTTATATTGGGTAAAAGATGATATACTAACTTAGGGACCGATGAAAATATACATAAAATACAGATAAATTTTACTGTAATAAAATTCATAGTCAGTATACAAATTCAATTATTTCTTCACTAACTAGTTAAACATTTGAAGCTCTAGCTAATCATTTTCATTTTGAATATTTATGTCTTTAGTTTTAGAAGCTTACATAGTCAATCGCGAACTTGTACCCATTTATTTAAACGGGTAGGTGGGTTGACATGTGTTTTATCCAAACTTGTTTTATCCCTAACCTAAACCAGTTTATTTCCGTGCCAGCGTAAGATCGTGTTAAAAATTGATGCTCTATAGACAAGTAACATGAAAATATGTTCAATTTAACGTTGAACAATTAATTTAAAAATAGGGCGAACAATAACATTAAACCTAATTCTGACACATACTAAGAGCACTGGGTATCGTCGTGCCGTGGAGTTGATGCCGTGGGAAAAAGTTGCTGCCACGTCAGCAAAAAGCTCCATGGCACCAGAAACCCCACGGCACCACATTTCAAGGGTATCCATTGGCACCAGAATTTCTGGTGCCGTCGGCCTTTTTTTTTTTTTTTTTTTTTTTTTTTTTTTTTTACATAAAATAAAACTCACATTCTAATAAATACTCCATTTTTAAACATACATTACAAACACACATTACAATTTAAAAAAAAAAAAAAATTGCCATAAAAAACCACAAGGACAAAACTGTCAACACCGAAAATAAATAATAAAAGAAAATCACAAGGACTAAAATTGCATGTTACACAAAACTTGCTCCTTCCTCGTTGCGCTGCCCCCTACAAAAAAAAAAAAAAAAAAAAAAAAAAGCGCATGATAACAGTTCCCTAATTATTCGATTGGAAAAAGAAAAAATAGCCCATGGTTATTTTGCTATAGTTCCAAGTATTTCAAGGAAAAAAAAAAAAAAAAAAAAAATGCCCATGGCGCTGAGCGGTTGGGACGGCGCAAGGAGCTATGGCACGAGAGTCGGTACAATGAGCCGTCGGACTTTTTGGGCTGGTGGTGATGGCGCCACCTTTGACACCATGATACCTCCCGCTCTAATATACCAACCTTTTAGGTCTATAAAGTAATGGTGCCTTTTGTATGCATATATGAATCATTACGGCTATTTGTTTGATATTTAGATGGAATGGAAATATATATTTTTTCTTATAATTTGTTGTTTAGTTTGTTTAATGAATCACTAAATTTTACTAAGTTTACACTAAAAATTTTAAAAGTATTTATTGTTTAGTGGGTCAGTTGAACCGCTCGGCTCTATGTAGCTCCACCTCTAGTTGACTCATAGCTCGATGTTGAGGATTAAAATATTTAAATTAAATTAAAGCAAGGAAATGCAACTAAAACTAAAATATTTAAACTATAGTCGACTCATATTTTACCAAGTTTATTGACAGGATAAGACATTTTTTATGAAAAATGATTTGTACATTTCACTTTTTGATTGATACATTTTCAACATGTGTATTAAACAGTTGCATTGTTTATAAATGGTGCTTTAACTAGTTGTATATTGGAGTGTGCAAATCAAAGCTAAATGTGTGCAAATCGCCTTTCTAAAAAAAAAAAAAAAAACGTGTGCAAATCATCTCATTTTTATTATGGTTTTCTGTTCCGTATCTTTTATCTTTACTATTTTTGACTTGTCAAACTTTATATTTTATGTTCCGGACGTTTTTTGTCTCAGTTTATTCACTTTATTAACAGGACAATACAATTTTTTATGGTTTTCTGCTCTGTATATTTAGTGTTTTACTACTTTTAACTTATCAAACTATATATAAATTTTTTTAATTTCCCATTTCGCGATTATAAAAATAAAAAATAAAAGTAAAAAAAAAGAAAGTATTACAATCATTGTACCAATATCTAATGGGCAAAATACCTATCAATGTACTATACTTGTCACGAATATTACTTTCGTATACTGAACAATTTTTTTTTCCTTATATGGGTACTAAACTTTCATTTTTTGGTCTTTTTGATGTATTTTGTGACATTTTTGCCCCTGGATTCTTAATAATTTGAGGGGCAAAAACGTCACAAAGTACATCAAAAAGACCAAAAAATGAAAGTTTAGTACCCATATAAGGAAAAAAAATTGTTCAGTACATGAAAGTAACATTTGTGGCAAGTATGATGCATTTTGAATTAATTTGCCCATATCTAATCTCATATTTTAACCATCACCACTGGCCAATATAAACAATCGGTCACATATCACACATATGCATTTTAGCACATACACCTAAACTCATATCAACCCATTTTCTCAAAATTTCTAAACAACAATGCCACTCCACCGTATCGCAGTTGGTCGATACCAAGACGAGGTACACAGCTCGAGCGCCATAAAGGCGTTTGTAGCGGAGTTCATAAGCACACTTATTTTTGTGTTCGCGGGCCAAGGATCAGGAATGGCCTTCACTAAGCTTACTTATGGTGGTCCTAGTACTCCAGCTGGTTTAGTTGCAGCTGCATTGGCTCATGCTTTTGGGCTGTTTGTCGCGGTTTCGGTTGGAGCTAATATCTCTGGTGGTCATGTTAACCCTGCTGTGACTTTTGGTGCGTTTGTTGGTGGTAATATTACTTTGTTACGTGGAGTGTTTTATATTATTGCTCAGCTTCTTGGTTCGGTTGTTGCTTGTTTGCTACTAGCTTTTACGACTGGTGGTATGGTAAGTTATACACTTTTTATTCATTGCAAGATACATGCTATATATATATGTTACCATATTGTACTTTTATAAGTAGCCTTCTTATTGGTGAACATGTAATATATTGAGCATCAGGGGGGTCTCATGGATTTCGGTGGCCCCGTGCCATCACCGCAAAGAGGCCCTTAAATACACATGCAGAATATACATGTATCACTAGTGCGTGAACTAATTAAACTCAAGCTTCATGTTGTGTATATGCATATAGTAAAGTCCATGGAATTTTGTGGCCCTCGTTAAACGGTGGCCCTGTGCAATGGCACTCTTGCACTCCCTTAAAGCCGGCCTTGTTGAGCATCAAAATAATTAAATGTTTTAACGTTTTCTATTTTACTTTAAATAATTTACAGACAACTGCTGGTTTCGCGTTGAGCGCCAATGTATCAGTATGGAACGCATTTGTATTCGAGATTGTGATGACTTTTGGGCTAGTCTACACAGTGTACGCCACCGCAGTAGACCCAAAGAAAGGTGACGTTGGCACAATAGCACCCATTGCAATTGGGTTCATTGTTGGTGCCAACATTCTAGCGGGTGGTGCATTCACAGGTGCATCAATGAACCCTGCGGTCGCATTTGGACCAGCCATTGTTAGCTGGGACTGGACCAACCACTGGGTTTACTGGGCTGGACCTATCGTTGGTGGTGGTCTTGCTGGGGTGATATATGAGCTCCTATTCATTGGTCGTTCTCACGAGCCATTGCCCACATCTGAGTATTAGTTTCACCCAAAGGGATATGATCGAGTCTTTTAATTAGTTCTCATCATCGTGTAATATATGCGTTGTTTTAATGTTGCTAGTTATTTCAGGTTCATGTTGTTGTATGCTTGTTTTTGTACGAGATGATTATAAATCCTTCAAGAGGGTTTTAAGTATCAGTACATTTTATTCTGTTTACATCGTTCTTATGCGTTACAGTTAAGTTGAATATGACTGATTAGCCAATTTTCATATGAGACCTAAACCTAACGAGACCTGAACCCACAACCTCTTGGTTGATGAGTTAGTACTCACATACTACTAGACCAAAGTCTTCTGATTTGTATGTCATGAGAAGCAACAAATATGGATATGAAAAAAAAGATAAAGAAACAGAAGAAAAGCATCTTTGGAACAAATAATTATCTTTCAAAATTTTATTGTAGATCTATTTAGGTATCATATCGTAACAATATCTAATATTTGCGGCTACTAGTGTACCTATCACAATGTTTGTAACAACGTGTACATAAACTTGAAGATGGTAAAGTGGGCCGAAGATATGGTGTGCACCGACCATACCTGCTATGAAAGTGACTAATGGGTCCATTAGCCCGAGCCATGAGCTGCAAAGGTGAAAGTGATGCACATGTGCTCGTTCTTTAGTGGTCACATGGCTCGTGTTTCGATATGGGCCCGTATCGCTTCAACCCATTCAATGATGGCACGAGCATTTTCGTTTGGTCCTACATGACCACGAGTCCACAGGATATGATTACTGGAGTAACCTTCCTAATGAGATAGTATTGCTAGGTTCATTTATGAAAGGGACTAAGCGAGAATAATACTTAAGGGTAAGATATTTGCATAATGTTGTTTTTTGCCACTGCAACATCTATACAAACTTGGTTTTATTCTTGACAACTTCAAAGTAGATCAAAGTCATCAAACACTTAAACCAAACATTCAGTAACTGAATTTAACTTAGGATGATAGTGGGTGATTACTCTCTAGCGCTTCACGGGATTCAAATAAAAATCTTGATAAGTTTTTTCACACATTTGTACGTCCCGTCATGAGCTTTTCTTAGGCTTTTAATGGGATACTTAAATCCATTTGTATCCTGGTAAGAGCTAAGAGCGAAGCAGCCGCTGAAAACTATCTAAGTTGAATTTGGGTGTAGTTTTAATACATAGAAGTTTAGCTATGAACCCTTCGATTTTAAACACAAACTCTTTTGTGAACATATTTGGTAAATTTCCTAGCTCCATCTCACTTGGCTCAAAAGTTATGGTATCTAAATGTTGCTTTCCCGCTGATCTATTCGCATTTGCAGTTTCAAAAGTTATGGTATCTAAAGTTTAGCTTTTTATTATTCTAAATTTCAGTTGTCGTAAGTCCAACTATAAGCCCAAATCAGAAGTCAGTTCACTTCTCCTTGACTCCTTGTCAGCAGTCAGCTAGATGTCGATTGGTCTAACTATAAGCCCAAACCGGTATTTAAGATTACACCTATAGAACATAACATGTCCGCTTTAAAAATCCACCAAATCTAGAGATCGAGATTTTACTATCGACTGTTTTTATATATGTGATCATTTACTGAAATATTTAAAGGTCAAGCATTATTACAGTTATGGCATACTACTCATTAGGAATTAAATAACTAACTTAGGTAGTTTAGTTTGTCGAGTTGTATTTTTTTTCCTTTGGGGTCCTTTCTTCTCTTAATTATCTTGTTAAGTGAGGAGGGATGCCTTGTACCGTATCTTTTCTCCCTTTCTTAATTTTTTTTTAACTAACTTAGGTTATTAGCAACATGAATTCGAGCAATGACATCTAATGTTACTATTGTTAAGATCGCATGTAAGTTTAAATTATGCCTGCAAAGACCCTATGAATGTTCGACATGTTTTTGCTTAGGGTGAACATCAATACAAAGTTATCACTGACTAACGGATACTGTTGGATATTTTAGTGTAATTGGATTAACTTGTTTGACCAATTTCGTCATAATAAGACATCATTTAGGCTTGGACGTGTGGAGTGCACACCTATTTGAATTTATTATGATCTTAGGGGCGAAGCCCCTAAGGGACGGTTTTCGTTTTCATGATATATACGGTTTTCGTTTGGTCATTATCTCTTCTGGTTCAAAAAATTCTCAAATAACATCATACAAAACGTTCTCAATCTCTGGATTGTATCCGATTGAATAGTTCGGTAGAACCACCGAATTGATTCGATCTGAAAGTGTTTACACGCCTTTCAGAGATTCATACAGTATCCGGTTTGTTGATTCTATATATCCCCTACAGATACGGTTGCCAAATTTGAGCTTTGAATCGACTTAAGTGTTATTAGGTGACACTGCAACACCTGGATCTTTGTTACAAACCAGTCTCATATGGTATCCTTTTTCCTCAACTTGAAACATGTGTAAGTGAGTCTTATATAAAAACAAAGAAATATCAAATTTTTCCGTATAACCTTTGATATCTTCTTTGATATTTGAAGCGAGTTTACAACATGGATCATTTTCGAAATTTAGCGTGACATTTGTTTTTTAGTCGCTTCTGTTATTGCAAGTTCAGCACTTAAAACCATTGCTTGTGTTTGAAGATGTCGAATGTGCTGCATCCCCAACAATCGAAGTCTTATCCATCTATGCATGAAAATTATCTATAATCTATTATGACTATATGTGTATCAGTGTATATGTTCGAAACCCTGTCTATTGGAGTATAACATATGAAAAATCACATTATTAACTTTTTGGAAACAAACACATTATTCCCATAACAAGCAAATTTTGTAACATTTTTTGTTTAGGTCTTATTAGTTTAGTAAAGTTGGTGGCTAAGTATATACGGAGTATATAAGAAAATATAATAGTTATATTCCTAATAAGCTCATTAGTTTAGGAAGATATGCGTACATCATTAAAAAGATTATGTTTCCCACAATTTTAATATGACATTAATCACCATAGCTACCGAATATTTATGTTGCATTCGTAATTGTTTCTAATTACGATTTTCTGGCACTCTTGACAAAACATAGCCTTGTGATATTGGGTACCATTGAACCAACGGTAAAGCTTCGATCTCCATCATCCCACTTATCCTCTTTCTAAGGAACCTTCATACCGTAACAACGGATGCAATGCAATTAAGTACCAAAAACGGCTTCATTGTAGCCATACGACTGCGGCTGCATGTTGTAGAGGGGTGTCCGCGATGTGTATCTCCTCCCGTATGTAAATAACGGATTTAGGAGAAAGGAATACGTGGAGATAGTCACGTAAAGGGAGCTAGCAAATTTACACCTTTCAAGTACAATTAAAAAAAAAATGAAAAACTTTCTATAAAAAAAGTAAGTGTATAAGTTTTGTATCAAGTAGTGAATAATATGTAGTTTTATCCATTGATAATTGACATGATGCTCTTACAGAAATTGGTAAAGTGACTGCGTTCTTAGCAGAGAAAAAAAAGAAAAAAAAAAAAGAAAAAAAGAAAGTTTGGAACATTGAATTTGGCATTATTGAAATGTCTGATTGAAGGATTTTATTTTTTGTGAGTCTATGAATCTAATTGGACACACTAGAATACATGCTTTTTGTAAGCAAATGCTAGAATACATTCATGAATGAGGCATCAATTGTCGTCATGAAATTGTAAGGTGATAAGTTGTAATCAACACCTTATTAGCTGTAGATACTCGGGGAGCATAAGTGGTGACGCACAAAGTGATCATAGCAACAAGCTAGACAACTTTAATCCACAAAACTACACATTTTATTATAACAAAATTACGAAACGCTACTCTTAACAAATCAAATAACCAAAATCGACATTTTTTTTCCTTTTCTTTTCACTTTACAGCAGAACTATATTTAATAAAAAAAAAGTACAACATGCCGAACAAAATAAGTTTTCTCGTATCTCCCTTTTCTCTATTTGTTCGTCACTTTAAATGGACCAACTTTGCTCTTTTGCTTGCCACAAGCAAAATGTGGTATGGAGAGCAAAATAGATGGAGAGCAAACTTGTTTTGCTTGTCACTTACAAGCAAAATGTTGTGTCATGAAAAGCAAAATAGATGGAGAAAAAACTTGTTTTGCTTGCCACTTAGTGGCATGGCGAGCAAATAAAGTAACGAGCAAACTTGTTTTGCTTGCCACTTACAAGCAAAATGTGGCATGGCGAGCAAATAATATGACGAGCAAACTTGTTTTACTCGCTATGTATTTGATGACACAAATTTCTATGATCGAAATTGATAATACGTGAAAACCGTCCATAACAGAAATTTCCTCTTTTATTATAGATGAAGCGTGTTAAATTGTTTTATCATCTAACCAAGTATATTTAAATACTTGCAATAATCTATATATTATATCATAATTTAGTTCTTGCAATAAATTAAATCATTAGTGATGAATTATTTATTTTAGCTCTTAGCACAATGAATATTTAATTTTTAGTTGACCTGAATCCGTTTTTTGATTCGTAACACTAGCTACAATGCATAACAACTCTAACTATTGTTACATTATTAAGTTTTTATTATTAATTGGTAAAATTTTTGTACCGAATCACTATAAATCATCGTGTATAGTTTGATCTCTCATTTATTCTCATTTATTTATTATCTTGTATTGTGTTGATAAGTTTTCTTTGTACCTTCTTACAATTAATGTTGTAGAATTATTATTGTCACTTATAATATTACATCATACTTAATTGATTATTTGATACAAAATTAAAGTTTATAAAAGGAAACTTATTCGCTCCATTTACGGTTTCGCATTGTACAATTTATTATATTATTTTAGTTTTTTATTTTTCTTTTAATTTGTTTTGTTGTAGTGAAATATTAAACGGTAAAGTTAACAATTGAGGAAGATATGTTTAATCCAGATTTCAAATTTTAGTCAGGAAATTTGCATTTTTATTGCTCAGCTTGACTCACTTTGTAAGGCTAATTTTAAATCAGTGATTATTTATTTATTTTATTTATTTCTTTTTTTTTCCCAAATTTTAAGGCTTTCATTTCCTCACATACAACACAACTCTTACACATTCTTACACATTTTCTACCCCTTTATTTCCTATATATTCTTTCTGTATCTTATGCATCACAATTGAAATTTATTACGCAAGGATGTTTATATAAATCAAAAATTTTAAAAAATTTATATATGGTGTAAAATTGATCTCAAATGAAATCAGATCTTGAGGCAAAGAATTTGGAAGCAAAGTTTACCAAAAAGGAGATATGGGAGGCATTTTTTGGGTGTGGCAGTGAGAAGGCTCCGGGTCCTGATGGTTTTAGCTTTCGATTCATCAAGAAATTTTGGGAAATTATAAAAGGGGATATAATTACAGCGGTGCACTGGTTCTGGGAGAATGAAGAAATATCAAAGGGTTGTAACACTTCTTTCATCACTCTTATACCAAAGGTGACTGACCCTATCGGATTAGGTGACTTTAGGCCTATTAGCCTCATTGGGTGCTAATACAAATTAATCGCAAAGTTGCTAGCTGAAAGACTAAAGGTTGTAGTGGGAAAATTGGTGGGGGATGTTCAGAATGCTTATATAAAAGGAAGTTATATTTTGGACGGGGTGCTGATTGCGAATGAGACCGTAAATTATTTGAAGCAAATGAAAAAGAAGTGTTTAATGTTTAAAGTTGATTTTGAGAAGGCGTACGATACACTTAGTTGGGAATACTTGATGGAGGTGATAAAATGTATGAGATTTGGTAACAAGTGGCGTAGGTGGATCGAAGTTTGTTTGAAATCAGCATCAATATCGGTGTTGGTAAATGGTTCACTGACAAAAGAATTTTATATGGGTAGAGGAGTTAGACAAGGTGATCCCTTGTCATTTTTTTATTTATCTTGGCAGCAGAGGGGCTAAATGTATTAGTCAAAGACGCAGTTGATAGAGGCATTTTTAACGGTGTGGATGTTGGATGAGAAAAGATTGTGGTGTCACATTTGCAATACGTTGATGACACCATTTTCTTTGGCGAATGAAGTAAGCGAAACGCAATTAATTTAATGTGTATTATGAAAGGTTTTGAGAAAGTGTCTGGATTAAAGGTTAACCTCAATAAGAGTAAGGTGTACGGAGTAGGAGCGTCGAGAAGTGAAGTTGAGGATATGGCAAGATGTAGGAGATGTAGTGTGGGCGAACTTCCATTAACATATCTGGGATTACCGATTGGGGTCTGTATGAGAAGGGAAAGATCTTGGAGACCGGTTGTTGAAAAATTCAAAAAGCGTCTTACGGATTGGAAAGCTAAAGCGATGTCATTCGGTGGGTGATAAACTTTGGTCAAATCGGTTTTGGGGAGTTTGCCACTATATTACTTTTCCTTGTTCCGCGTTCCGTCATTTGTGATTCATACACTTGAGAGTATTAGACGGGATTTTTTTTGGGGAGGGGTGGGTGATACCAAAAAACTGGGGTGGGTTAAGTGGCATTCTGTTATTGCACCATATGGGTTGGGTGGGTGATGACATCAAGTAAGTACATATTATTGTCATTATTTATCCTATTTATTTGACTTGTTTTATTATATTATTTATGAGAATTGATACTTAATTGTTTACTTTAGTAATTCTCAGGTAAAAATAAGCAATTAGTGAAACTTGGCGATTTTGGACGACTTATGGAGCAAAACTAGCAAGATGTCAAAAGTCTACTGAAATCCAGAAGATGCGCCGTATCACTCTCAACAGATACGCCGCAATATCATACTTAGATGAATTCGAAGACCATTGCCTGACTTTGAAGAATGCGCCACATGTAATTCTATCATGCGCCGCATATGAAACTTTGGTCAACGAAGAAGATTAAGCTTGTTCTACTCCAGATACGCCGCATAATACTTCTGAGATACGGCGTATCACTATCCAGACTTCACCAAATACAATCCAAGACACTGAAGGACATGCACGCATAAAAGAGCCGCATCTGAAGACAGTGTACGAATATTCCAGAATATATTAATCTTTGACCCCACGCGAAGTTAAGTCAATGCGCCGCATCTACTTACTCGATGCGCCGCATCGTGCCCTTAGACAGAAACTATAAATACCCCAAGACATACACGAATTTTGTGTGCAACCAAACCCTAAGGAGACGAATTCAGTCGAAGAAGCATCACAAGACACACCCCAAACGAAGATATTAGAGCTGTAAGAAGGTCCTGCATGTATTTAATTCATTAAGTAGTTTTGTTTTATTGTAATAGTACGCTTTAATTCATCAGGATTGATGGGCTTGTGGCCACCATATTGCTCCCCTTAAAATTGCTTTCTCATCAATTAAAGTTTATATGATGATGTTTTTGGTGACTTGTATATGTGCATTGATAACCTCTGTGTCTAGCTGAGCCTGTGGGTTGCCATACCTGTTCCTGGCCTACTTATCTAGTGTCTAGAAAGTAGGATAGACATAAGTGATTATTAAGAGTTTACTCGCCTATATCTAGGATCCAACGAGAGAGAATAGATTACGATACTCTTCATATAAAACTAGCAATAAAACAAGTGACAAGTTGCTTAACTATCAGGACATGCCTTCTTCTGCTTCTATTATCTATCTGTGTACGTGTTGTTATTCGTTGATTCGTGCTCATTAGTTTATTTACTGTTTAATAAAACCAAACTGTGCCAGTCTCTCAGGCTGAACCCCCTTTTCGTTAGATTAGACTGTAAAACTAACTTATGATATTAAAATACTGATTAGGTTAACTAGATAATACGTTCCACTCTTAGTGATCGACACTCTACTTACCATTATATTCATACTGACCGGGTACACTACTCGTTAAGTGTGTGTGTTATTGATAAGTCGGCTAAATATAAATTTAAAACTTGAGTAGGCATTAATACTGCTAAACCGCAATGACACATCACACGCATCAGTGGGTTAAATATTGGGTCTTTTAAAGCAAAAAATTTGGGTTTAATAGGGAAATGGTGGTGGCGGGCTAGGATCGATCATGAGGCCGGGCTATGTGGGTCAAGGTGATCAAAAGTATTTATGGGGGGGATGGGGTTATGAGTGACTTTGTAGGGATGGTCGGGGCTAGAAATGAGGTTTGGGGGTATATTGTAAGGGTAGGTCGGGATATTGATAGGTTGGGTGTCTGTTTCTCATCTTATTTTACCAGAAAAGTGGGTGATGGGTCGAGTGTGTCTTTTTGGGATGATAGATGGGTTGGTGGTGTGAGATTCCGAGATCGGTTTCCTAGATTATACCATTTGGATAGGTGTAATGTGGTTAAGGTGGCGAAGGGTGGGCTTGGGATTGGGTTAGGGAACCGAGGGGGAGGGTGGTCGATGAATTGGTTGGTTTAGAAGAATTTTTGAGTCAACTTAACCTAAATTTGAATGGCAGTGACACGTGGAATTAGGAGCTAGACGATGACGGCGTGTTTTCAGTCAAGAAGTTATCATCTGTGGTGGAAGAAAAGTGCTTGAATCTGGGTGTTGCAAATTTTGAGACGGTCTGGAACAATCTCATTCCAAAAAAGATCAACATTTTTGCATGGAGAACGATGCGAGGCAGGTTACCGGTAAGGGTGGAATTAGATAGAAAGGGTATTGATTTACATTCGGTGTTGTGCCCTGTGTGATAATGCATGTGAATCTATAGACCAAGGGATTGTTCTCTGCAATGAGGTGATGAAGGTTTGGTCGTTGGTGTTTGGGTGGTGGAATCTAGGCAATGTGAATTCATTCACATAATATGATATGCTTAATCATAATGGTGGTGGGGGGATGTCATCAAAAAATATAGCAATATGGCAAGCCGTTGTTTGGACAACGGGATACTTTATTTGAAGAAATCGTAATTGTCGGATGTTTGGGAAAAAGGTCGAATCATATATGAAAATTATTCAAGAAGTTCAGTTGAGGTCCTATGAATGGATTGTGCGAAGATTGAGCAAATATAAATTAAGATGGGACGTGTGGCTGGCGGATCTAAGATCATGTAGTGTTTAAATATTTCGTATAATTGGAAAGGGGTGTTTGGTTTGTGAATGCATAGTGGTGTAGTCTGTCTTCACATATGCTGATATAGGTTGCTGTTCAAGGGTGAGGTTGTGAGGGCCTTAGTTTAAATTGTTGTTCCATAGTGGTCCTGTGTTTGTTTTTGTTTGGGCTTATGTCCATTTTGTTGTATCTTTTGTTGTATTTTTGCGTGAGTTTTAATGAAATTGCCTTGTTCGAAAAAAAATGAAAGATGATTATATCTTAAAATTTTTGATATAATTGTATGACGATTTTATGTATTACGTTGTATATATTTTACAAAGTGTGTAGACGTTTTCTAGAAGATATAAAAGAAATAACAAAAATCATAATTGAATATCGCAATAAATTCATAATAAATTGTATGATAAAATTGAGAAAAATACGAGTATACAAAATATTCATTAATTAATAAAGAGAGAAAAATTATATCAGAAGAAAGAAAAATGAGCATGGAGAATTGTATTTCGGGGACATAAAAGTAGGAAGGAGAAGACTTTGTGATAGACAAAACTTTATAAGGATAGAGAAAACATTTATTAATTTTATAGTACTTAATAATACGTCGTAATACTTCGCTATTAATTCGCGAAATTTCTTTCTTTTTCTAAGATATAATTTTTTACTGTTAATAAAAAAGAAAAATCCTTCATTACGAATATATTTTGATATTTTATGAGGTTTTTAAAAAAACTTTAATGAAAATAACAAAATGGACATAAAATTAAAGAGCACAAAAAAATACGTTAATTGGTGTAGTTTGTTTGATGAAAACGTTTATACTTTTACATATATATGAGATCAAAAGACGATCTTTGTGTAATTTGTATGAAAAAGAATGTTTTGTAGCTAATGGCACAATTGATAATCGTATGAAATAGTGAGGACAATTTTATCATTTAAAAAGAAAATAATAATAATAAATTAAATAAATAAATCAAAGTAGTAACAATATGCAACAAAATTGAATCACCTTAGAAATACATGCTATCTTGAATCATAGAAATGCAAATTTCCATTTGTTTTAAAACAAGTACTCTCATAAATTGCTTTAAATCTAGTTATAACGAGTTGTTCATTGAGACATGCATGTAGCATCGGAAACATTGATTTCTTATGTTGTTGCATATATAAAGACGTGTTCTACTTAAAGAGGCATAGTTGTTTATTGCTAGCGGCTTCTTTCTTTGTTTGTTCTTTTTTTCGTCATGACTTGTTAGTTTTGCCTTTTATTAGAAGCGGTATTTTCTTGATCAACTATTTCCGAAAAACGACAATGATCTCCGACGTAAAACAAATAGTAATGCTGATGTGATAAATTTGTTGATTGATGGCTAAATCCACATAATATGGGATGCGTTATGACGGTTAGAGTTTTTGTGATTTAGGGTTTATGATTTCGATGAGATCAAAGGACAAATAAAACGAAAATATATAGCGAAAGAAAGTAAATATAGTCAGGTTCCCTTCGAATCATCAGTAAGTGTAGGATAACTATTTTGTGGTGGGTTGAACCTAAAACTTCAATACCATGTAAAATAGCAAAAAGGTATTATTATTGATTGTGTTTTGCGATTACATAAAAAGAATTGCATATGTATTTATGATAAATATATAGCTTTGTGAACAAGAAATCTCAACACAAAACCTAATAAACCCTAAAGCTACAATTATATTTAAGCTAACTAAACTAATCATCCAACAAAAATCATTCGTTTCCATTATTTCACGCATATACCATACTAGTCACGAGTAAGATACTATACCAAAACATCATGACCTATTAAAGTTTTATTAACACATTTGACCTTTTAAAATGTCAACTACGTAGTATCATTTAATAATTATTTTAGATATATTTATAGTATAACTTGTTTTAAAGGCGTCATAAATCATTATATGTATCTTAAACAAAGTAACTTGATCTGACTCAGGGGATGAGCAAACTGTCTATTATATTAGCATTGACCGTATATGGTCTAAAAAAGAGCATTATTTGCCAATTAAGAAAATTTGCTTATCATTTTGCTTTGAAGCAACCGATCTATATATCCAAAGAATTTACTTTTTCAAAAAATCATTTGTTCTATCGCTTTACGCATATACCATGCTTGGAACGAATAAAAGTATTGTACTGAAACATCATGGAACCTTAAAGTTTTATTATAATATTTGACTTTTTAAGTCAACAATCATTTCTTTATAAATTTAGTTTTATTTAACTCGTTTTAGAAATGTCATAATCCACTACAGTGTTTCGCAAATCTACTTAAGAAAAGTGTTGCGCAAAAACTCCAAGTTGTTGAAGACGTATACAAAAATTACAAAACAAAAATTTAAGGATCATGTATATATATTTGAAATATTGTTGGGTCACTGAAAGTACCCAAGCGTTCCTTAACTAGGATTTGAACATAAAATAACCTAAGTGTTGGATTCCCTTAAACATAATCAAGTCACTGAGAGTGAACAGTCACTCAGTGAGTCATCTTCAGGATGTTTAGAACAAGCCTAACGAAGAAAGGTTTTCCATTCAGTGAGGCGGACTCTCAGTGAATGGCATCTAAGCCAAAGAAGAAGATGATGGATTCAGTGAGTGATGACAATAGCTCACTGAATCCCCAAGTCTCCTCACCAACTATGAAGACTGAAGAAAGCTACCTGAAGACTGAAGAATAGGCGGGATTGGGAGGGAAAGTTTGAACCTGCCAATAAACGTGTTTATCCACTTTATATAGTCCAAAACTTCCTTATTTGGCACAATTCCAAACCCTAAAGCTAAAAAAGGGTTATCTGTCTTCTAACCAATATGGGTTGCCTCAACAGTAAACAGATCATTCTAAAGCATTATCTTATGAAGTCTTTAATCCATTGACACTAGTATGTATCATACTGTGTATAATATGGATATAACAGAGGTAGAAAATGGTTAAGTTTGTGTAATTAATGCTTGACATCACAAACCCTTTTCCCCTCCAAAGAAACTACTTGTACTCGAGATAGCTCGATTGTACATTACGTTGTCACTTAGCTTAGTTAAGTTTAGGAGGAGAAACACACCATGAACTGTGTCATTTCATCCCAAGTTGTTTATTCCGCAAAACATTGGGTATACATTCTTTGATTTCATTTCTAATAGAATTAAACGTTGAAAATTACCTTGGTTTGATTTTTTATTTACGTTTACTCTTATATCTTGTTTTATCGAATAAGACTCTCTCGACATCATTATGCCACTGAGTCCCTCTCAAGCTTAAGAGTCACAATTGTTGAAAGCAAAGTCACTCCAACCACATGAATCACTGAGTCGCTCAAGTAAGTTTAAGAAATCCATTGAGCAAACCTACTAAAAGGTGGTCATAGAAAGAACTAATTCAGTTCTATTTGTGCAGAAACATGGCCAGGAGCCTGTGTGCATCTTAGATAGGGATGCTCAAGAGCCATGACTGGTGACGAAGCAGTACTACAGCAATACATAGAAGAACCAAGGACCAAAGGTAAGCTATTTGTGGGATAACTCATCAGCTCCCACTGAAGGTTAATGGTTCAGTAAACTGCAATGGTATAGTTTTTACCTAAAGATAGCTTATGTAAATGGACTCAAATCACTCTCATCCCGTGTCAGCCACTATGTGATGCAGAAAAACGTAGTTCAGTTGATGACAAGAGAGGAACATCTTTATGCACAAAAGAAGTTGTTGTTTGGATTGCACCAAGAGAGATGAGTCTATGTTTAGACCGTGTTCGTACAGCT
>LBNU01026645.1:7480-18676 GCA_014162995.1 Artemisia annua | reverse complement strand
GCTTCTCCTGATTATTCATGAAGGTGATCATTATTCCCTCGAATTCTTCTTGCCGCAATGGTGTAGGGAACTCACGCCTGCTGACCGCGTTTACGCATCTTACGGGATTTATCTCAGTCTCAACCCGGGATGCCTCAGCCTTCATCAACTCATCCACTTGCCTAGTTAAGATCTCAAATAGCTGTTCCTGAGTTGCATGGATGTGATTGAGCGTACTCTTTTCTGGGAGTATTGGAACTTCCCATTCTTCCTCTTCGTAGTTTGCTAAGTCGTCAATAACTTTCCAGCACTTATCTATGTGAAGTTTGCTCAATCTCCCATTGGCGGCGTAGTCTATGGCCCTTTTTGTCTGGTGATCAACACCATCATAAAAGATTTGAATCTGGAGCCAAAATTCTATGCCGTGGTGAGGGATTTTGTGAAGTAGGTCTTTGAATCGGCTCCATGCCTCATAAAGGGTTTCGCCTTGACGTTGTTGGAACGTCAAGATGTCGCTCCTAAATTTGCTAGTTCTCCCCGGTGGGAAAAATTGGGCAAGGAAGAGAGTGGTTAGGTCGTCCCAAGTGGTGATGGATCCTGCGGGTAAGCGCTCAAGCCATTGACTAGCTTGCTCACGTAGAGAGAATTGGAATAGACGTAGTCGGGTAGTCTCTCGGGTGTCAACACTAAGGTCTATGGAATCTACGATTTAGAGGAAATCCTTAAGGTGTTGATTTGGGTCTTCGGAACGAAGCCCATGGAATGCGCATCCGCTTTGCACCAACCGGATGGTGTCGGATCTCAAGGGTGTCACATTGGCTCCTTGGTTGAGCTCAATGGTGTTTCGATAGCCTTGGTGGCTAGGTCGGGAGTACTCTCCTAAGGTGCGGGCTCTAGGAGGTGGGTTTAGTTGGATTGGGTTGTTGGGATCAAAGATATTACTACCTTCCATGATGGCGGATGGTAATGGTTACGAACACAAGCACGAAGAATGAGATAGACTAAAGGGATCCTAGAAAAATAAAACAAAATCTCACTAGAAAGGAGTCTAGTGAGTAGACCTAATTAAGAATAAAATTTAACCTAAACAATAACTATTCCCCGGCAGCGGCGCCAAAAACTTGATGCGCGTGGATTGCAACACGCACTACGTTTTACCTCTCGAGGGATCTCGAGAAGCTTGCAATCCCCACTAGGCAGTGTACCTGACCGATGTAGTATAGTGTAGTGGCAAGTACCGGGGGATTGATCGTTCTCTCGCAGGGAATAGTGTTCGTTAGGCTAAAGGCTACTCTAATCTAGGTCTAAGGGTGGAGGAAGATTCTTTTTGTATTTTTATATTTTATGAAAGCAGTAAAATCTCTGGTTTTGGAGGATAGGGCGGAATTAGTTGCTAGTCAACTAACCCAAGTTATCTACTTCTAAGCTACTTATATTTTTGTATTTTTTTGTTTTAGAGAAAATCAGTGGTGGAGAATAGTGTTTACTTAGATTTCATTACTCCCTAACTATCTTTTACCATGTAATTAGTATGTTGAGTTTGCGTGGATGACGGGTGTATTCCTAACAAGTCGTAGGGAGTGCGTTCAATTCCCTAACTCTATAAGTTCCTACCTCACTCTATGACGATACGTCAAGCATCCTATCATGAGCTCACCGATAGCAACCTATGCATGAAATACTACCTTAAAATCGATAACGCACATACGATTCACGTTTCTAAAGACGTTCAAGCTTGTTACCGTATAGGAGGTTAGCCAGTTTTCTCTAGTCTAACGTAGATGAAACATTCACCCAAACACAATCACAACATACACATCACATGATAATCAATAGTTAGGTTTCATTAGATCTAAGCAAACACAAAGTAAATTAGCCTAGCATGTTGAAAGAAAGACAAGCACAAGCATATATCACACAACACATAGACATATTGTATGAATAAAGACTTATCTTGGATTAAACATGCAAGTTAGAGGGGTTAGGATACCCTCTAAGGTCTGTAATACACGTACTAGGGTTTAACCCTAAAGTTCTCCACTCCAAAATTCTTTTTAAAATAAGAAAAAACGTTCTATATATATAGAAAACGCGGGCTGACGGCGTCAGCCCAATAGGTGACGTCGTCAGCTCGGCGATTAGGGTTTCCTGACGGCCTTGATTGACGTGGTCATAATTGCTGGTTCCAGATCTGACGGCCTTTGTTGACGGCGTCACAATTTACACTACGAACTCTCTGGATCGTCACGAGTCTTTTTTCCACTTCTGGACTTCACTTGTTCCTGACGGCGTCACTTAGTAGAGTGTGACGGCGTCACCTTCAGTAATCTTCAAGGTCTTTTGAGTTTTTGTTGTTTTCCGCACTTTTTCACTCCGAAAACGCCCGAAAATGCTTCTTTTGTGATTTTCCCTTCAAAAGTACCTAAAATGAGAAAAGAAACGAATTTGGGTGAAATCCAAACCAAAAACATACGAATTAGGACTCAAAATGACCCCTAAAAACGTAACATTTTTCGTCTCATCAGTGTGCCTATATGCTAGCAATGTGGAGGTGTAGTTATCTCGACTCTTTTAATGCATGTAAAGCATGAGAATTTTGTAATTTCAATTTTTTGAATAAAACATGAGATAACCCAAACACTCCTTATTTAATGTAGCTACGTTTGAATGTACCCGAAAATACATATTAGTTATGTATTCCCTTTAGCATTCAAGAGACATAATGCAAATGATGTTTTAAATATAACGTTTAGATTTTGTATTCATAATGTGAGACGAAAAAATGTTTATCCTATTTGTGAGAAGTTAATTTTTGCAAAAATTTGACATGGGGTGTTTTGTTAAGTATGCTAATTTCTTCTAAGAATCAATTCCTAACTATAGGAAACATGGTTAGCCTGTTTTTACAACTATATGAGCTGGTGAAGTTTAATGCATAACCCCAAGTTTTGTATTTTGTGCATAAATAGAGTTCCTAGAGACAGATCAGGAGAAAAAATGTAGTAAGGAGACTTACAATGATGATTTGAGCACTTGTTTGGTGAAGATGAACCCTAATTTTTGAGAGTGTAGTCGTTTGTAACTGTGTGGGATTGTGTGGAGGATATAGGGAGTGTTTGTTTTTTAAATAAAATATGATTTTTGAGGTACAGAGGAGCACGGATCGGACGGAACCAATTTGTGGGTTCCGCCCGTTGGTTCGTTTGGATCCGGCTGAACAGAACAATTTTATTTTTTCATTTATTCTTATGTGCGTTTGTTTAAGACTAAGGTTCAAGATTATAACGTAGGTTCCATTAGTCCTAGCCCAAGTCTAAGAAGATTGAATGGTTCTCGCTTAAGAGGTTTTGTAAGAATGTCGGCAATGTTGTTTTCGGAGGATACTTTTTCTATAGAAATGTTCCCTTTTTGAACATTGTCACGGAGGAAATGATAACGTATTTCAATATGTTTTGTGCGTGAATGTTGGACTGGGTTTTTACTAAGATCGATGGCTCCTTTGTTATCACAAAGAATGGAAATGTCGTTAAGTTGAATACCGTAGTCCACAAGAGTTTGTTTCATCCAAAGAGCTTGTTGACATGCTTTTCCGGCCGATACGTATTCGGCTTCAGTTGTTGAGAGAGAGAGAGCCGTTTGTTTCTTGGAGAACCATGAGGTAAGACAATGTTCAACAAAAGTACAAATACCACTTGTGCTTTTTCTATCAACATAGTCACCGGTATGATCCGAATCAGTATAAACTATGGTTTCTACTCCCGTTCCTTTAGGATACCATAGTCCTAAATGTATAGTGCCCTAAATATATCTAAAGATTCTTTTAACGGATTCAAGATGAATGATTTTAGGATCTTCTTGAAAACGAGCGCATAGACAAACACTAAACATAATGTCGGGTCTACTAGCCGTGAGATAAAGTAGACTTCCAATCATACCTCTATATTTAGTGTTATCTACGGATTCACTTTCCTTATCTTTGGTTAAATTCATTTCCGAGGACATAGGTGTTTTAATGGGTTTGGAGTCTTCAAGACCAAATTTCTTAAGCATATCTTTAATATATTTAGATTGGTTAAAGAATATTCCATCTTCTAATTGTTTTATTTGAAGTCCTAAGAAAAACTTGAGTTCTCCCATCATACTCATCTCAAACTCATGATGCATGATTTTTGAGAAATTGCTACATAGTTCTTGGCAAGTTGATCCGAATATGATGTCATCAACATAGATTTGGACTATGATAATATGTGAACCTTTCTTCTTAGTGAAGAGAGTATTATCAACTAATCCCATGGTATACTTATGGTCAATTAGGAAGGTCTTAAGTCGATCATACCATGCTTTTGGAGCTTGCTTAAGTCCGTATAAAGCCTTTTTAAGTTTGTAAACATGATTAGGTTTTTCAAAGTCGGTGAAGCCCGGAGGTTGAGCAACATAAACTTCTTCATTGATAAAACCATTTAGAAAAGCACTTTTGACGTCCATTTGAAAAGGTTTAAAGTCGTGTGCACATGCATATGCAAGTAAAATCCTAATAGACTCTAGTCTAGCAACCGGAGCAAAGGTTTCATCGTAGTCAATTCCTTCTTGTTGGTTATAGCCTTGTGCTACTAACCTAGCTTTGTTTCTAGATACTATACCATTTTCATCCATTTTATTATGAAAGACCCATTTTGTTCCAATTATTGTTTGACATTTTGGTTGAGGAACTAATGTCCAAACATCATTTCTAACAAATTGGTTTAGTTCTTCTTGCATGGCTAATACCCATGATTCATCTTTTATGGCTTCGTTTATGTTTTTAGGTTCAATAGTTGACACGAAACAAAAGAAGTTGCTTTCATTTTGAACTCTTGATCTTAGTGTTCTTTCATTAATATTTCCTATAACACTATCTAATAGATGACTTTTTGATTCTTTGACATTTACAATTTCTTTGTTTAATAGTTTATCTTCCTTGTCATTATCTAAGATTTCTTGATTTTCCATAGCTTGACTTTCAACTAAGTCATCATATACCAAAGGTGATGTCTTCGAGGGAGGTGGACTTTCATCAAATGTTACGTTTAATGATTCCTCGACTCTTAAGGTTTCTTTGTTTAAAACAATATACGCTTTGCTATTTTGAGAATATCCAAGAAATATACCTTCATATGACTTTGGGTCAAATTTGGTAAGGTAATCCTTGGTGTTTAGGATAAACCATTTACTTCCAAACACTCTAAAGTATCCTAATGTAGGCTTTTTCCCTTTATATAATTCATATGGTGTTTTATTTAAGAATGGTCTAATTAAGACACGATTTAAAATGTAGGTTGATGTGTCAACCGCGTTGCACCAAAACTTTTGTGGAATATTTTGTTCATTAAGCATTGTTCTACTCATCTCTTGAAGAGTCCGGCTTTTGCGTTCTACTACTCCATTAGATTGAGGAGTACGAGCTGCCGAAAAGTTATGAGTTATTCCATTTTTATCACAAAAATTTCTGAATTGTATTTCATTGTCAAATTCATGACCATGGTCCGTTCTAATAGACAAAATGCACGTTCCTAATTGATTTTGAATTTTCTTACTTAGGATTTCAAATTTATCAAAAGCTTCATTTTTATTTTTCCAAAAATTTTGTCCATGTATATCTAGAGTAATCATCCACTATAACTAAAGTATAGAAGTTGCCTCCATAACTTTGTATAGCGGATGGACCAAACAAATCCATGTGTAAAAGTTCTAAACACCTAGTTGTAGACACCATGTTTTTAGCCTTATGGCTACTATGAACTTGTTTACCGATTTTGCAAGCATCACAAAAGTGTTGGTCGTATTTCAACTTGGGTAGGTTTCTAACTAAATCTTTGGAGGAGAGGTTTTGGATAAGTCTCATNGTATATCTAGAGTAATCATCCACTATAACTAAAGTATAGAAGTTGCCTCCATAACTTTGTATAGCGGATGGACCAAACAAATCCATGTGTAAAAGTTCTAAACACCTAGTTGTAGACACCATGTTTTTAGCCTTATGGCTACTATGAACTTGTTTACCGATTTTGCAAGCATCACAAAAGTGTTGGTCGTATTTCAACTTGGGTAGGTTTCTAACTAAATCTTTGGAGGAGAGGTTTTGGATAAGTCTCATATTAGCATGTCCTAAACATCTATGCCATAAAGTTGAAGATTCATCTAATGAGCTGAGGCAAAGTTTTTCTCTAGATGTTTGATCCATTTTCACGACATACACGTTGTTTTTTAGAACACCTTTGGCTATGGTTATGCCGTCTTTGAGTATTTTACTTCCATTTTCACTGAAAAGGACGTTATACTTTTTGCGGCAAAGTTGACTAATACTAAGGAGATTAAATCCTAGGTTATCAACATGAGCTACATCATCTATAGAGAGAGAGTCGTGAGAGACTGTACCTTTTCCGATGATTTTGCATTTTGCTTTGCTACCAAAGGTAACGTTACCTCCATCATATTTTTGATACGTTGAAAAGAGACTTTTGTTGCCAGTCATATGTCTTGAGCAACCGCTATCCTTGATCCATTCGTCCGGTTTCAAACTTACTTTGAAGCACACCTATTTTATAATGAACACTCAAACATTTGGTCCCCAATATCTCATGGGTCCATTTTGGTTAAACATATCATTTCTTTGGTTCATATATGGAAATGGTTGATATGGGTTCCAAGCTATGTAATTTGGAACTTGGTATTGTCTTGTCAAATTTTGGTTCTAATTATTTTGATAGTTGTGTTGAGTGTTGTAGTTGCTCTTTGGAAAGGGGCGTTTGGGAATAGGCGTTTTAGATCTTGGTTGAGTTGTTTTAGTTCTAAACTCATTCTTGACAAGTCCTACTCCTATTTTGATAGCCGGTTTTAGTTTTGTTTCAGTTGGAGTGACATTAAATTTCTTTGTAACTTTGAATTCAGAACATTTTGAAGAACCTTCACTTTGTTCTGTCACAGTTCCCACGGAACCAAAGTGTTCCACGGACGGAACCAAAGTTTTGGTTCCGTCTGATCCGTGGTCTACTGTGATAGTTTTGTCAGTTTGTTTCTTTAGACTACTTATATCTCCTAGTTTCATAAATCCTAAGCCGGTTTTATCATGTGGTGATTTTTGAATTTTCATAATCTCATCGGCACATGATATACTTTTATCAAACCTTTTAAACTTGGAGTTTTGTTTGATAAGATCATTTTGTGTGATTCTAAGTTTCTCAATTTCAAGTTTAAGTTCTTCACATGATTTACACATTGTTTCACTAGTTTTACTCTTTTATAATCTCTTAGCTTTTTCTCTTAATTCATAAACTTCATTTTCCAAAAACTCTCTTTTTGATTTCAAAAATTTGTTTTTGTTTATGATTTTTAAGCTTAGTTCACAAAGTTTGTTATATTCTTTTTGTAACGTATCATCGTCAATAGAAGAGCAAGATGAATCGTAATGTACCTCATCTGAGTCTTGAGCCATGAGAGCAATTTCGTCGTTCTTTTGCTCCTCATCATCGCTTTCACTATCACTCCAAGCACCACTTACGAAGGCACTTTGAGCTTTGTTTTTGGGTGGCTTTGGACATTCTCCTATGAGGTGACTCGTGTCTCCACATCTAAAGCACTTTCGTTCACCCTTTCCTTTCTTATCGTCACGATCTTTTCGAAAAGACTTCTTGTCTTCCTTAGGTTGTCTCACAAACTTTCCTCGTCTTCTAAAGAACTTCTTGAAGTCTCGAACGGCCAAGGCATATTCTTCATCATCACTATCCGAACTAGATTCATCATCATCACTAGATTCAACTCTAGCTTTTAAGGCAATAGATTTGACTTTTTCTTTCTTGCCTTTGACTATCTCCGAATCCTTCTCCATTACCATTTCATGGACTTTGAGGTTTCCAATTAGTTCGTCAAGTGACATGCTTGAAAGATCTTTAGATTTTTCAATAGCCGTCACTTTTGCTCTCCACTTTGGATGGAGTGTTCTAAGAAATTTCCTGACTAAGTTCTTGCTACAAAAAGATTCATCAAGTGCTTTAAGTGAAGTAATAATGGTATTAAACCTAGCAAATGCACAATCAATAGTTTCATCTTCAGGAATAGAAAATTGTTCATATTGTTGTACAAGAAGATCAATTTTGTTGTCTTTAACTTGTGAGTTTCCTTGCTGAGTGATTATTAAAGTTTGCCAAATATCTTTAGCGGTTTTACACATAAATACTCTTTCATACTCTTTCTTTGGCAAAGCATTATAGAGCATCATTTTAGCTTCATTATTTTTTGCAATTAATTTCTTTTGATCATCACTATGTCTAGTTTGTGAGCTATCCTCATCTTTTCCATTACCAATATCTTTAAAAGTTATTTTGTTATCACCTTCAATTATTATATACCACAAATCTATATCTTTTGATTTCACATAAGTTTCAAAACGATTTTTCCAATATATGAAACCATTTGGTTCAAATAGTGGTGGTCTTTGCATAGATTGCCCTTCTTTGAAATTTTCAAAATCCATGGATTGTTTCAAGTTTTAAAACACAATATATTTTAAAAGCTTGAGTAACGTAGCTCTTGATGCCAATTGTGGAAAACTAGAAGTGGGGTTGAATAGTTTACCGGTTTTTAATTTAATTTCCTTTTGAAAACTTTACGTGTAATCAACAATTGATACTAACAATCAATAAGTAATATGCAAGTAAAGAGTAAGAAACAATCAAACCACAACACGAATGTTTATCGTGGTTCGGCTACAAGGACTCTTTTCCTTGCCCTACTCCACGCCCCGAGTATCCAACTCGAAAGTTACTCTTACTAGTCAACAAGCTCCTTTCACCGGTGGAGAAACCTTACACGTCGCTTACACAAGATTACCGACACAAAGCTAAATTTCGAGTTCTTTTACAAGGGCACAACCACTCCCATCACACTATGTATTTTGAGGACTAAAATACTAACCGATCACTAATGAATAGATACAATCAATGAAAGTATGAACAACACAAGTTCACACACTATTTATATAAACAAGTATTCCAACTTTGCGTTGAGGCTTGTATGTCTTTGATATGAGTTTGTGATCTTCTTGCTACAATAGAATCTCACTAAAATGAAAGATGAATGTGTTAGATATAAGTAATGAGAGTATGTATGATAATGTATGATTGTAATTGATGAAGAAACAACTTGGGATGGCCTGCTATTTATAGGAAAACAACCACAGTAGGCCACGGATTGGACGGAACCAAATGCTTGGTTCCGTCTGTGTTAGAGTTTAGTTCCGCCAAACTCTGACACACAATCCTCCAATATTTCTTTCAAATCTACCAAAGATATTGCCATATCTTTCCTAGATATATTGAGTAATAATCTAAACAATATCTTCACCATATCTTCCAAAGATCATACAATCTTCCAAAGATCATGATGATACACATGATGTAATAAAACTTTCTATTTATGTCTTAATGTAAAATACAAATGTTAACTAAGAAATGCTTAACTTGTGCAACAATGGTCTTGTGACATTATGTATAAAAGATTTTAACTATATTTATACTTTGTTGCTAAAGTAAACTTTATATTTTGTCGTTAACAAAGTACGGCAAAGATCGTAAAATATAAATAACATTTTTGGACGATATTTGTATTAACACATTAGTTGAAGTAGACGAACCCACACTCTGATGCATAACAAAATCCTTACCATCAACACTAGAATTCCCACTTGAGTTGTCTACCATATTCACCACAGTTTCCATAGTTCTATAATTTAAAATAGTACAAGTATTAGCAGCCAATGCATCCCCACTGGTAGTACCCTTGGTAGAATTTTGCTCCACATTCATGGTCACATTCGTCATACCAGGATCATGAACCGAGGAGCCTTGCTTCTCCTTAACACCCTTACCACTCCCTCTCTTCATTTGGTGTTTGAAAACCCTTTTCTATATCAAGTCATACAGCCAAATCAGTTGATACAAACCCAAACAGAACCATAAAACACGAGCAAGATTAAGGAAAAAAAAATCTCTAACAGAAAAGATGTCGATGAGGGTTTGCCCAGAATCACGTTCCTCACACGCCCATCAAGCACATAAATC
Source organism: Artemisia annua (assembly GCA_014162995.1). Taxonomy (NCBI): domain Eukaryota; kingdom Viridiplantae; phylum Streptophyta; class Magnoliopsida; order Asterales; family Asteraceae; genus Artemisia; species Artemisia annua. The sequence continues at coordinate 8,603 of LBNU01026645.1, read as the reverse complement.
AAAGAAAGAAGATCAATTAAGACAGCTAAGAACCCTAAAAACGAATTGAAGAAGAACCCTAAAACACGAAAACCTAATGATTAAACATAAAACAAAACACCAATCAAGTAGAGATGTATGGTCATACACGAATGCAAATCATAATCCATACAAGATCAATGAATGTTAAAACGTTGAATCAATCATGTAGAAGTCGCGGGATTAGGGTTTTTTATTCCAAGGTTGCAAAAATCGTGAATCTGTAGTCGGGCGGTCAACCCCCTTGTAGCTTATAATCGGTCTAGTCGAGATTAATTGGTGATTAATCGGACTTGCATTTTTGGCATATTTAGGGTATTTCCGTCGAGTTTTGGGTATTGCCGGTAAAATTTTCTTTAAAAAAACATCTTGTAATAAATATAACAAGCGACTATTAGTGAATAAAACTATTTTATGGCGAGTTTTGGGTATTTCCGGCAAGATTTGCAAGTTTTTTGGCAAGTTCAAACATCATTGACAGTCATTGACCGCCGTTGACCGCCGTTGACCGATTTGTATGACCGATTGACACGAATCGGATAGGTTGGTGGCTCGGTAGCACCTAGGCAACGATTAATCGGCCTGGTAGGCTTTTTTCGTAAATTTTGACGCTGATATCGCTAAGCCCTAAGGAGAGTTTTTATTTTTTATTATTTTATTATATTTTATGAATTAAACTGTTGTACTTTGTATCTACACTGTTGTAACCGGTTGTATACATACGTGTGCAAATCAAAACATAATATATGCCAAACTGTTGTACTATGTATTTACACTGCTTTAATCGGTTGTACACATGAGTATGCAAATCAAAATATAATGTGTGCAAATCATCTCTATGAGCAAATATACTTAAATGCAAAGTTTAGGGATGGAAGCGGAAAGTCAACAATTATCAAAACACTTATGATATTTTTGCAAAATTTAAATTTTCTCAATTTTTTTGGTATTTTTTTCTCATCATTTTTTTTTTCAATTTTTACCAAATTTTATTTTTTTCATTTAATTTCTTATCTTATAAAATAGTTTTCCTTAATTTTTGATAATTTTCTAAACAAGTTTGCTATTTTCTTTAATTTTCCCCGTTTAAATAGATTTTAATTCA
>LBNU01026644.1:23919-34637 GCA_014162995.1 Artemisia annua | reverse complement strand
TTTAAGAGTAGAAGAAGATGTATCTTTCACATGAGCAATTCCAATAAAACTCTCTTTAACAACTCCGAATTTGTCAACATATCTTAAAACAACAACCATTTCTTCCTTTAAAGATACATCACTAGACTCATCCACTAACAAACCAAACACATTATCTTTAAGTTCATCACAAATCCTTTTACTTACCTCTTTCGCAAAGCAATCAATAATCTCCTTTTGTATTAGTGGAGATGTCAACTTATTATTTTTCTTTGCATTCCCCAATGTATACTTACCAATCTCCGGGTTCATCTCACTAACCAACTTTAAATTTGAAAGAAAACACCCCTTAGAACGAGAACTCTCCGATTCATCATGACCTCTAAATGGTAATCTATTCTCTAGGCAGTGTCTAGCACTAATAACAGATCCTAATAATCTGTACCGATTTGCAACCTTTTCTTGTTCACTTATCAAATTTAGCTTCACATTAATGGCTTGCTTTTGTTTCAAGAGATCCTCACATTTTTTCATCGCATTATTATGATGACTATTAACTGACCCAACATGAACTTTTAAGGCATTTGATTTACTCCAATTACAAAAGCCTTCACTTGAAAAAACATTTCTTCCACCTTGATTGCCAACTTTTTCTTTAAATAAATAACAATATCAGCAATAGGCTTTGTCTGTTTTAACACTATACTCTAACCACGGGTATGTATCAAACCATTGTACAACAAAACGTCTCTTATCTTTACCATACATTTTGGTTGGAAATTTATGATTTCGTGGTTGAAAAGCTTTTTTAACAAGATAGTGTCTTCTTATATCATCCACTTGATTAGGATGATAACTAGCAATGGGTGGTCTATCAAAAGGGTCCGACGGTAGATCATTCAAATCAAATCCATTTGGAATCGAACCCGAAGGAATGGAACCCGAAGGAATTGAACCCGAAGGAGTTGAAACCGAAGGAATTGAACCCGAAGGAGTTGAACCAATATCATCAACATTATTAGAACCAACATCGTCCTCTTGAAATTTTCTTTTAAAAAAATTGCCAATATGCACTTGTTTTTTCATGTTTCAACTATCAAAAATCAAGTCTGAAGTCCCTAATACAAAAAGATTACAAATTGCACTTAGAATTAACATATGAAATTGAACAAAAACATATGATAAAAAACTAGTAAAAGATTGACTATTTTTTCAAGGGTATAATAAACCTAACTACCTAAGCAGTCTAACAAAGTAACAATCTGAACCTAACTATCTCGAAACTCAATCTTTTCAATCTAATCAGAAATCACAAATTCACAATAACATATAAAATTGAACCAAAATGGCAAAACCCTAATACAGTATTCAATTATTCATAAATTATTGAAATAAACTTGAAAAATGAAATTACCTAAGGCAAGAGCAAGAAGCCAGGAAGGGGAATAATCGAATGGCAAAATGGGCGCAGGTTTTTTTTCTTTTCTTCTTCTGGTCTTTAACTTAACGTTTTCAATAGATAACAATTAGTCAATTGATTTTTTTTTTCTTTTTTTTTCTTTTTTTTTTTTTTAAAGTTGGTTCAAGCCCATTAGTCCATTACATGAGTTTTAATAATAAGGCCCAAGCTAGTAGCCTACTATCAATTTGAGTCTAATCTTTTCTGTAACCATTTTTTCATTTGTATGTATTTTTTTATGTATTTTTTTTTTAAACATTTAGTGGGCTAGCGAAATACGAAAGATAGTACGAAAATTTGTTTAGGGGTAGCGAAAATTTGTTTCAGGGGTCGCGAAATACGAAAGATAGTATGAAAAACATAAAACTAAAAAAAAAAATTCTACTGCCTGGTAAAAGTTCAGGGGTAGCAACCGCTACCCCTGACCAATGAATAGTTCCGCCCCTGTATCTATCTATGCGAGACTTTTATGATGTTTCTCTCGTTTCTCACTCTTCTGTAAAGTGTCCACACCCACTTTATCTCTCTAAGATTATAATAAGTAGACGTGTTTATCTATGCGAGACTTTTATGATGTTTTGATGGTTCATAAATGTTTTTAGGGCGTGCATATGTGTTTTAAGAAATGGTGCATACGTGTTTATGACTATAAAAAATCAATTAAAGAGGAGGTGCATATGTGTGTTCAAAACATATATATTTTAATTGGTGGGATCTAACTAATGAAAACCGTATATGTTTGAGAACATGATGTTTTTAAACATGTAAGTTCAAAACATGTATGTTTTAAAACAAGTATGTTTTAAAAAATGATTGTTTATAAATGGAATGCTTAAAACATGTATGTTTTACAAATAGGTATGTTTTTTATTTAGTAAGTGCGCATACACGTTTTATTAATTGCATATATGTATTTCAACACAATTCTATTTTAATAATATTGTTATTGCTAATTTTTGTACTCTTCTTTGTATCAGGTGTAATTACAAAAATGTTCACGGCTACGAGTGTGCATATATGTCCGAATTTTGAAAAAAATGTTGACGGCTATGCGTGTGCATAAATGTCCGACTGCTAAAAATGATGATAACATTGAGTGTGCACGTATGTCCATTTTTGTGTTGGATATTTATTATTGCTCACAAGGAGTTCTTCCCATTTCTTGAATTGAGGCTTAAGCTCATTGAGTTCCATACCATAAGGGTCCTTGTTGACCTCATTTCTGGAACGAGTTCTCCTAGTGTTGGAGGTCCTAACAAAGAGGTGATCATGAATGACATCCTTGGAGACAAGAGGAGTGTCATAGGGATGGATGCGGTCAATGACCGAGTCAAGAGTTGAGACTGAGTGTTTGTCCGAATAGAGACAAGTACCATGATTCGGAACACCTAGGACTTGGGCAAAGTCATCGAGAGAGATGTTGTATTGGTGACAACTAATCAAGAAGGATAAGGACATGAGACCATAATCATTGGTGTGAAGGGTGACGGAAGCATATAATTCTAGAATGAATCTAGGATAAATGGACTCATCAATATCTAAGAGACAATTGAAGTTGATGGTGGCTAGTTCCCTACGAAGATTAATTCCTTTTAAGAAAGAGGGGTCAATGGTTCTTCCCTCGTGGACATAGCGTTTTTCTAGAGCCTTAAAAACATTGACTTAAGTGGGAGTAAGGCCTTTGGTTTTGTGGTGTTTTGGTAGGTATTGAAGGGTTTCCTTGTGATCATAGTGTGTTGCGGGAGGCATGACGATTCCTAAAAACACAAAATTTCACATTTTAGTCTAACTTAACGACTTTTACAATGTAGATGTTCTAGTGTGTGCTTATATGCAAACAATGTGGAAGTTCGGTTATCTTGACTCATTTTAATGCTTAAAACGTTTTATAATGCAAATTTTGTTATAAAACTAAAGATAACACAAACGCTCCTAATTCAATGTAGCTTCGTTTGAATGTACCCGAAAATACATATTGGTTATGTGTTCCCTTTAGCATTCAAGAGACATTATGCATGTGATGTTTTAAACATAACGTTTTTCTTTTGTATCAACAATGTGAGAAAAAAAATATTTGTCCTAGTTGTGAGAAGTGATTTTTACAAGAATTTGACATGGGGTGTTTTGGTAAACATGATAATATCCTCTAAGAATGCAATTCCTAACTAAGAGAAAAACGATTAGTTTTGATTTACAACTAATGCTCTACATGAATTTCTCAAGTTTATGCATAAACCCAAGTTTTAGTTTTTGTGCTAAAATAGAATTCCTAGACACAGATCAGGAGTGTAATTGTGTTTAGAGTACTTACAATGATGATTAGAGAGCAAAGTGGATGAAGGAGAGACCAAATTTTCGTGTGTGGTGGTGTTATAGAGTGAATAGTAACTGTTGTTGAGTTATGGGAAAGGATAAGGAGTGTTGGGTTTAATATATAAAAAGAAAACTTGCTGCAGATTCGGCGAACTGGGCAGAACCAAAAAGAGGGTTCCGCCAGTCTTGTCGAAGGGTTCCGCCACTTCAGCAGAGAAAAAAAACAAAATGATTTGTTTTGATTTTTACAATTATATTCTAATGTTCAAAACTACAAAGTGGGTTCCATAAGTCCTAGTACAAGTCTAAGAAGATTAAATGGTTCTCGTTTAAGAGGTTTCGTGAGAATATCAGCAATGTTGTCTTTGGAGGACACTTTCTCGATAGAGATGTTTCCTTTTTGACCATTGTCACAAAGGAAATGATGACGAATTTCAATATGTTTAGTACGTGCATGTTGGACTGGATTCTTACTAAGGTCGATGGCTCCTTTGTTGTCGCAAAGAATGGAGATATCGTTAAGTTGAATTCCGTAGTCGACAAGAGCTTGCTTCATCCAAAGAGCTTGTTGACATGCTTTTCCGGCGATACGTATTCGGCTTCAGTTGTTGAGATAGCAAGAGCCATTTGTTTCTTACAGAACCATGAGGTGAGACAATGTCCAACAAAAGTACAAATACTGTAGAAACTAGAAGGGGGTTGAATAGTTTCACCGTTATTAATTTCGTTTTAGAAAATTTACTTTACGAGTAGTGTTTATGAAAAATGTTTGATTCGATATTTATGTGAACTCAAAACAACAACAAATATAATCAATAACAAGTAAGTAAATAAAAGTAAAGAAAGTGTTGGGAATTCTGCTAAGTGTGGAATCTACTGATGGTTACTGCTGAAGGGAATCTGCTGAAGACCAGATTCTGCTGAATAAGAGATACTGCTGAAGACTATGTATCAGCATATTTAGTTTCTGCGGATAATGTTTAGCCGCGTATTATGTAATGTAGTTAGGATATGCATGAGTTATATTAGGAAAAGATAATGCATATTATTTAAAGTTTATAGAAGATACGTTTCTTGGGAAACGGTTTAGGTTAGGGTTCCTTGTCTATAAAAGGAACACAAGTTTATGTTTTATGTAACGAACGAGTTTACAAGTTTTCAATATATAATCCATAGAGGATTAAGCGTTCTTAGTATTTATTGTTTATGCTTGTATTTGTTTTCCGCATTAGAGTACAAGCTTTGGAGATTCTCTATTAGAGTGTTTGTGATTACATAGACACTGCTAACGATCAACGAGAGCTACAAGATCTATCAAGGTTAAATAGTTTCAACAGAAAGGAAAGATCAAACCGTGACACGCGGATTTATAGTGGTTCGTAATCCTAGTCTAATCGTCTAGGATAGCTCATGAGAGTTCGGTTTTATTAATGAGCATGCATGCTTCTCTAGTACTTGCGAGGACGTGGTGGAGATGGATTCTTGGGTAAGGGTTGTAGAAACCCGGATGACAAGAGGATGGAAATGATGTAGTTAAGATCATTCTTCATCTTTTGGAAGTGGTTGTGGTTGTAAATGCAACAAGCACAATAGCCCCCATGGGCATCCACTTGGGCAAGAGTGGTATGAGACATAGTTGCAGGATGAAGTTTTTGGGATAGGATGATGTTGAGAAGGCTCAAGTCAATAAGGTTGGAGAATTCTTGAGCCTTGATTGAGTGTATGGAGTTGACATTTGGCAATGGAGTTGGCAATAATGGTGGTATTGAATGATCTTGAGGATTCGGGTTTGTATGCTCATTGTGAGTGGATGGAGGCTCATTTTGTGGTTGAGAGGCAAAGAATGAAAATGATGAAGATGATGCCTCATGTTGTGATGTGGGATTGGAAGTAGCATGGTGATTTTTTGAGTTGGGTGAGTGTGTTGATATAAATAATGCATAAAAACGTTATTTATATTTTTTGATATCTCTATGTTTTGACGATCACAAAATGTAAAAACATTAAACGTAAAATTATTACGTAAACAAGTATTTAGTTACAAATATCATATTGTCCAACAAAATCACTTAAGGTATGAATAAACAAGTATCTAATACATTTTATGATCAAAGGGATTTTTATTTAAACATTACAAAGTTTATAAAATTATATAAACATCTTATATATCTTTGAAAAATATTTTTGGTAATAAAGGAAAATATTTAATTCATAATAAATATATGAATTCAAATTTTTAACCAAAATCAGTTAGTTTTTCACCAAATAAACTTTCCCCAGAAAAAGACAAAGTTTCAGGCCGTTACAGGAGGGCAACCCCCTTAATTTTAAGAGTGCCGGCCACCAATTAAGGGGGCCGACACGCTCCTGTTGTCAGAAACTTTTGCCTATAAATACAGGCTCAATCCTGGTATTTTTCCTCACCTTTTGCACTAAAATTTTCAGTCCCAATCCTTTCTAAACATCATTCTAAATCCTTTGATCATAAGATTATAAGTCTTTGTTTCAAGTGATTCAATTCCTCATTATTCAAAGTGCAAGAGAAGAATACTCCCTCAACATCTAGTTAAGAAGTATTGTAGATTTGTGAATATAGTTTTGTAGTTGTGTAAATTATTTGTAAAGAAGTAGATTTAGGTGTGCTAGTTGTGAATAGAAGTTGTAAAGTAGTAGTAGTGTTGTGAAGAAGAAGTAGTGGTGTGAAGATCTAGAGCTAAGTAGTGAAGTAATAGTGTAGTAAAGAAGTTGTAAAGAAGTAGTGTAGTGACAAGTGGTGTGAGATTGGTTCTAGCTAGGATTAGAACTCGACATCTAGCTTTGTGTCGTTAAATTGGTGTAAGCGAAAGTTGTGTAAGGTTTTCTCCGCCATAAGGGAGCTTGTTGACATAGTGAAGAAAACTCTCGAGTAGGTGACTCGGGGAGTGGAGTAGGGCAAGGAAGGTGTCCTTGTAGCCAAACCACTATAAATCCTTTGTCTCGCGGTTAGACCTTTCCATCTCTAACTTATTACTTAGCTTACTTACTTACATTTCGTATATAGCTATAATTGTTTATATTATGCATGTGTTGATTTTACATACTTAGCTTACATCATTATTATTTTTCATACCTTGATATAGTTGTTCATATTGTTCAAGACTTGAGTTCACATAAGATCGAATGAAAGAGTACACGAGGTTTTAAAACTAAACTAAGTTTTCAAAAACAAAGTTTTTATAACAAACAATTGAATAAACTCGAATCAATATTTTGAAACCAAGTTTTATAAAATTAAAAAGACGTAAAACTATTCAACCCCCCATTCTAGTTTTCCACAGAGTGGTTCATGAAATTGCCAAGGCTTTGTTTCTTCCTCCATATGGGTTTGACCAAAATTCTTGGTTTTCTAGGTGGTGATGGTTTGTGGGATGACATTGAGAAGGAGGAAGGTTATGTCATGACAATGGAAGGAGTAAGGAGGGGTTTAAGAAGATGAGGAGGTTTGCAAGAATAGCAAATCATGCATGCTTGGTTAAGTTACTTCAAATTATGTTTAAGCAAATTAGGAATAAGTGTAAGACCTAAGGGTAGGCTGGTCAAGCATGCAGGAACAAAAAGTCACGACACACAAACAAAGGGACGGTTATGTAAATAGGTGGACGGTCCTTTATCATTTGAGGGACCGCCGGTCGATAAGGGACCGCCACAAGAAGGTTTATCAGATTTCAGAGAATGTTTCTAGTGTGTGCCTACATGAAACATATGTGGAGATGCGATTATCTCGACCCTAAATGCAATAAAATCCTAAGATAATCCAAAGTCTCCTAATTTCAATCTTGCTCGTCTTTCCATGTCGGATATCATATTTATTACACGATCCGATAAAGGATTTAAGCGCATCATGCATGCATGGAAGAACGTTTTTGAATTGTATTAACAATGCAAGAAGAATTGATTTTTCCTATTCGTAAGAAGATTTTCAACATATGAATTGGGGTTTTTATGCACAAAATCAAGTTTTCTTATTGTCATGCCATGATAGTTGTTAAAGAAATAGTAATGTTATTACTTCCCCAATTTTAATTTTTGTGCGCAAAAGAATCCTAGACTCAGATTAGAGGAGATAAATATATTAGGTTATCTAAGATGATATATGTTCCATCATTCCTAATCCTAATCGTAGAGAAAAGAATGGTTCACGTTTAAGGGGGTTAGTTAGAATATCGGCTATGTTTTCCTCCGTTGGAACTTTTTCAATAGATATGTTACCCTTTTGTACGTTATCCCTAAGAAAATGGTGACGAATTTCAATGTGTTTGGTACGAGAGTGTTGCACGGGGTTTTTACTTAAATCTATTGCTCCTTTATTATCACACATGATTGGAATATCATCAAGTGTAATGCCATAGTCTACGAGAGCTTGTTTCATCCATAGCGCTGGTTGACATGCCTTTCCGGCGCTTACATATTCGGCTTCGGTTGTGGAGATAGCTAGCGCCGTTTGTTTCTAGGAGAACCAAGAAGTTAAACAACAACCCATGAAGGTACAAATGCCACTAGTGCTTTTTCGATCCACATAATCTCCCGCATGATCAGAGTCGGCATAAACTATAGTTTCTATGCCGGTCCCCTTAGGATACCATAATCCTAAGTGCATAGTGCCTTTAATGTATCGGAAGATACGCTTACCCGCTTCTAAATGAGAAGTTTTGGGATCTTCTTGGAAGCGAGCACAAAGGCAGACACTAAACATGATATCGGGCCTACTTGCCGTTAGGTATAATAAACTTCCTATCATACCTCTATACTTAGTACTATCTACGGCCTCTTCATCTTTGGTGAGCTTAGTGTCTGTAGCCATTGGGGTTTTCATAGGCTTAGCATCTTCTAATCCAAATTTCTTAAGCATTTCCTTAATGTACTTAGATTGATTAAAAAATATTCCGTCATCTAGTTGTTTTATTTGAAGTCCAAGGAAGAAGTTAAGCTCTCCCATCATACTCATTTCAAACTCGTCATGCATGAATTTTGAGAATTCATCACACATGTCTTGACAAGTTGAACCGAATATAGTGTCATCGACATATATTTGGACGATTATGATGTTTGAAGATTTTATATGGAGTTTTTCCTATGATAGGTCTTATGAGAATTCTATTAAGGATATAGGTGGAAGTGTCTACGGCGTTACACCAAAATTTTTGAGGAATGGATTGCTCGTTTAGCATTGTTCTACTCATTTCTTGTAGGGTTCTATTTTTCCTTTCAATACTCCATTTGATTGTGGAGTTCGTGGAGCCGAGAAATTGTGAGTAATACCATTAGCATCACAATAATCTCCAAATTGAACTTCATTGTCAAATTCTCTACCATGGTCCGTCCTAATGGAAACTATGTTGCATCCTAGTTGATTTTGAATTTTCTTGCTAAAGATTTTAAATTGATCAAAGGTTTCGGTCTTGTTTTTAAGAAATCTAGTCCAAGTATATCTAGAGTAATCGTCTACAATCACTAATGTATATAGATTTCCTCCATAACTCCGTATGGCAGAAGGACCGAAAAGATCCATGTGAAGAAGCTCTAAACATCTAGAAGTTGAGATCATGTTCTTAGACTTATGACTTGAGTGAGCTTGTTTTCCAACTTTGCAAGCATCACAAAAGTGTTGGTCGAATCTAAGTTTATTTTTCCCTGCGCTGATTCAGGAGCCTTCTTCTTTAGTCTAGGATTCTCAAAAAAAAAAAAGAAGTGACTGGGCGAGAACAAGAAGGGGTCGTCGTCCGGCGGCCGTCTACTAAGCTGATAGAAAGCATCCCTCTTTTGTCCCTCTTGACCGAACCCGCCAAAAAACAAAAATATAAATAGAGAAAGTTTTGATTGCCGGTGGGACAGCGAGCCAAGATCTGATTCGTCAATCGGCGAATCCATGCCGCGTAACCTGGCAAAGGCAATATGAAAGATCGATGTCTAGAAAAATGCAATGTCCTTAGCAAGGAGATAGATAGTCAATGCTAAACATAGATGCCATACAACCAGACCTTACCCTCCCCTCCTAGTCCAAGCAGAGCTTCCCCCTCAATTCCTCAGTGATGGTATACAAAGTCAACAGATTTCAATGAATATAATAGGATTTATGGCTACACAAACTGTTGAGAGCGGTTCTAAAGCTCGTCCAAGACAAACTACTGTAGGGATGTTATTAAAACCCTTGAATTCGGAATATGGTAAAGTAGCTCCTGGGTGGGGAACGACCCCTTTGATGGGGGTCGCAATGGCTTTATTTGCGGTATTTCTATCTATTATTTTGGAGATTTATAATTCTTCCGTTTTATTGGATGGAATTTCAATGAATTAGATCTATAAGAACCCCCAAGTTTTAGCTTTTCAATCAAAAAAGAATCCGTTAGAGCTCGGATTTCTAGCTCATTCTATTTTGGTAGTTCGACCGTGGAATTTCTTTGTTTCTGTATTTCTGGAATATGAGTGTGTGACTTGTTATAATTGATCCTATTGATAGTACAGAGAATAGGTCTGTCATCTTTATAGAGATGGTTCTACTTCGTCGGATATTTTTTCTAGTATCTGGAACACGGAATATATGAAATAGATTAAGAAATATTTGAACTATGATTCATACTTAATATGCAAACCTCGTGGCCGGACTCCAAAAAGATTCCAAGAATTTAGAAAAGAAATATAAATTGTTTCTTCTTTCAAATGTATGCTTATTTTGACTCAAAGACAACTCTTTCTTCGGATTTTTGGTTATTATCTATTCGTGGAATAAGGGATGATCCGCGGGTTCTTACTCAGGGAATCTTTGGGCTTAACTTAGTATTTTTATTGAATCATCGTGGTTCTAGTATGAATCTGGGGTTTTAATCGATTCATAGGGTCTTAACAAGAGAATTCCTATCAATAATAAATAAAACAAATAAAAAAATTATATACAAAAACAAATAAAAGAAAGAAATAGGGAAGAGAGGAT
>LBNU01026644.1:8919-21419 GCA_014162995.1 Artemisia annua | reverse complement strand
GATATTCGTTCATTATGACCCTAATGATATGACACCTGATATAGTCCGTTCATTACCCTTTTGTCACACCCTGAATTTACTTGTTAAATGGCAGCGGAATTGAATTCCTGGGTGTAACGATCATGGCATCTCATACAAGGTTACATTGAACGACCTAAAGTGTCGTTTTGTAAATACAACGTTTGATCATTTTATTAAAAACATAAAAGTTTACAACATAGGTCCCAAGTGGTTTTACACATTTATTGAAAATAAAAACGACAAAATCAAACGGTTCATAAGTGCATTGAAGTAAACAGTGAGACGCGTCGACTCCTCGACTCCATGATGGTCCATATGCAATTCACATGTTGTTATCTTAGTAACCTGAAAATACATTGCTAAAACGGTCAAAAATAATGTTGGTGAGAAATCATAGGTTTATGAAAATGAATATTGTACGATAACCATAAGTATAAGGGAATGACGAACTGTCACAAAATGGAATGACGAACTGTCACATAATGGAATGACGAACTGTCACATAATTGATAAAATTGTACATTATCTCTTAAGCTCATGACCCCGAAGCTAGACTGTAGGTAATGCCCCTTCAGAGTGTTTTGCCCGACACTCTAACAATGATCAAATGAAATGCATCCGTTTGACTGTTGGTAACCCCAACACGGATGGAGGCGTCACCCTCAATAGATCTATCCACTCACTCTCGCTTAAATACAATTAACGGTTCATGATAGGGGACTTAAAACATGGCAATGTAGTAACTTAAGTAATGTATATGGATTTGATACTTAGGCTCGTATGAAAAATGGTGCAATGTATTCTCCCCCGTGGGATTTGAAAACAATAAAAATGTAAACGGGGCTATGAAAACTCACCTCAAGGAATGGTACAATCGGTAATGTATGAACTGAAGAAATGAGGTGCAACTCCTAGCCGCAACCTAAAATGAATGCATGTAATCTACTTTAGATTATGAAATGGGTTCATGTATGCACTTGCACTATAATCTATACCACTCGTTTTGTATTCAAAATATATATTGTTGGCGAAAATATAAATTACATCTTCGTATAAGGTCATGGTGATTATTACATGTTTATATGGTTTAATAATGTTATACGGTAGTTATATAGGGAAATATAATGAAATTTAGCTTTTAGACGTAAGATACAACACTTAGACAATTTTTGAAATACGGTTAAAAATGGCTTCGGAAAACTAGTTGTAAATCAGTGAATATTGAGAGTTAGGAAATAAAATTGGTATTTCTGGAAAGCCTAGCACCAAGCCTCAAAATGTTCAGGAGTGAAGTTTTGCTCAAAGTGTCTAGATTTTATGCTAAATGGTCGAGAAGTATGGTATTTTAGGCTAAAGCTGCCATTTCTGGGCAGTTTTTATGAATATTTGGATGGCTGTAGATTACTCATCTTAAGTCCAAATGACGAACGGCTTTTTGATTTGAAAACTAGGCCAGGTGCTCTAACTTTTGTTCCTTGTGGTCCAAAACTCCAAAACTGAGTCAATTGACGGGAAAATGGCTCTCAACATGGGTGTTTCTAGGTATACTTAGAAAATTTCTGGGTAAGTGCTGGTGGTTTATTAGTGAAAATAATAACTTTCGAAAAATCATAACTAATTCGTTATAAGGCCGATTTTCAAGTTCTTTATATCCCCGGAAAGGTAAAAATATATACTAACATATTTTCAATAGTTTGGCAAGTTTTGGAAAGGTCTAAGGCTCGTTTTTGACCAAGTTAATTCGTACATCAGCAATGAATTTTCCGGAAAATGTTCAAGTCTAGTAGCAACTTGTTTTTGGCATAATTTCTTCGTTATAGGTCCGTTTTTAGCGGTTCAAAAGGCCATAGTTTCATCTAAGAATGTATTTTCTAGTTTTTGGGTCCAAAATTAACCAAAACTCACTGAGTTTACCCAATTTTGAAAATAAGGACAGAAGGTTTATATATAGTTCCAAAAATAGTTTTTCCTAGTTTTTACTTGTCCAAATCCACTACTAACAACATCAACACATCCCTTAATCTACCATACACCTTCTTAGGGTGTCATGGGTTCCCTAACATCACCATTTCAATCATTTCACCAAGGTTTCATAAGGAATTCATTTTACACATAAAATGATAGAAATTTAGGTTTTTGTGGTATAGACTTCAATATGCAAGTTCAAAAATGACAAAAGTACATAAACCTTGCAAGGAATTCATGGTAGAATTTATAGAAAAATTAGTGGTTCACTTACTTGAAAACCTTATAACTTTTTGGGTAGAAAAACCTAACAATCCATAGGTTTATATTACAAAACCTTGTAATGGATGTGATCTAATACTTGTAAAATATTTAATACTTGAAAAATTCTTGGTCCTTCTTGGTCTTGAGGTTGGAACGAGCTAGGGAGAGCAAGGAACTAGAGAAATATTTTTTTTTTATCTAAAATAAATAACACCTTGCATGTATGTGTAGTTTAGGTGGAATTTAGGGATTTTATGTGTGAATTAGGAAGAGAACAAGTGTCTCTAGGACATTTAGAGCCAGCCACCTCAACATGAGGTGGTTGTGGTGTCATCTTTTGTGCAATATAATTTTTACGGGGTACCGTTTAGTGTATAGTTTGAGCGGTTTAGCGTTTTCGGGTACCGGGTTAATTAAAAATAAAATATAACGGGTCAATACGGGATATAATAAGGTTGTAAAAATTATAAAAATATAATTTTCATAAACATTGGGTATTTTGATAGGTATTGCTTTGTTGGTACAATTCTTGTTGTATATAGTTCAAGTAAAGGTTTATTATTTGGTTAACCACCAAAAATAAATAATATATAGTTTTATAACCTTAGTGGAAAAATAACTAATATAAAAATATATTAGTGCTCTAGTGGAATTTGTTTGGTACATTAGGTTAAAAACTAATAACTTGTCTTATTATTTATATACAAATAAATAAATAAGGGTAACTTGAAAATATATATCTACGAGTGGAATAGAATGCAAATGATGTCGTGATGCAATGTAGACTAACCCTAGTCTAGGAAATGTATGATGAATGACAATGTGACTTAACCTACCCGGTTTCATCAAATAAATATCCGTAAACCCTGTTTACATGAAATGTTGAATTGAAATTCAATGAATAGGAAATGTCGGGACTTAGAAAATTGACCTGAAATTGAGAATTGTGACACCTTTTGTGACCTTAGTCCTTGAACCCTTGAAACTTGGAAAGTGCATTTAATATTATAACTGGATGTGAAAACCTTTAGTAATTATTTTATAAAAATGTTTTGAGAAAAAAACCTATTTTAAAATGATGCTGATGAGCACTATGCGATACCACATTTATATGGAATTTTATTAACTTTTATGATAACTATTTTTAAAGACTATCTTATGAAAACCGATATTAAAGAATACTTTCATGAAAGCCACTATTAAAAGATTTCTCTAAATGAAGATTGATATAAACTTTCGAATTGAACCTTTGCTATGAACCTTTGAACTTTTTAAATCATGAACCCTTGAGTATGAACCTTTGATATCCTGATGACTTAGACATTTGCCAAACCTGGACTTTGCTTTCTCATTTCTATGTTCCATTTCCCTACCACTATTATGATTTCTAACCTTGGTGCATCTGACACCTTTTGTTCATTGATATTATGTTGTATGAAGACTCTTTTGAAAATATAACTTGGTAATATGAGATAAACTATTTCAACTAATTTCTGAAAATATGACAACATGTCAGTTTCTAAATGGAGGTTTAAATGACCTTTGCTAAAAATATTTTAAGGAAATACTTTTACGATAACCATGTTTTAAAATGAATTGCTAAGTTTTCCAAATCAGTTTCTTATAACATTTTCACACTTATAAACCTTGAACCATTGATATGAACCTTCGCTACCTTTCTTCTGATATTTTTCCTTTGTTTAGGATTCCCTATGCCATTGCTATGATCCCTTTTTCTATTTGAACTTTTGTTATCTGAACCACTTACTATCTGAATTTGCTATCTGAACCTTGATATTGAACTCATGAAATATGAACCTTTGATAATAAACCTCTGCTTTATGAATCTGCTAATCTGATAAAATCTTATATACATATATATACCATCTGATATGATCTGTATAATCTGAACTTCTGTTTTATCTGGATATTTAAATTCTGATATGTAATCTGAACCTTTTAAATTAAACATTGACCCATTCAGTATGAAACCCGGGCTATCACTAGGCATGGGGGTTCCATGTCCATGTCATTGATGCACCAGTGACATGTCTCATGTGTGGGTGAGTGATTTCTCACACCGTCCCTTTGATTATGGTCTGCACGTGAATGGGTAAGGGGCGAATGGATGCATCCTAGGTCTGATATCTGTTATCTGTTATATTTATCTGTTATCTGGTGAATGTGGCTGTGTGTGCAATACACGTCCTTCACAACCCATTGAGGTCACCCCTCTATTTACATCTGATATTCTGAGGCCTCCCCTCTGGATTTCATATGAGGCTGTTACTGTTATTATCTGATCTGTTCTGGGCACGGGGTTGAAATACTGAATGTAACTTACCTTAACTTAGACTTAATTCTGAATATAAATTTGAAACTTGAATTTGAAGTTTTATTCGTTGTTATCTGTACTTCACTTCATTATCATTAATATTCTTCTGCAGAGACTTTCTGATATCTCTTTTACTGCTTTACTTATTTCCGTTATCTATCCCGTTTGTTTCTATTATATATCTGTTCACTGGGCTTTTTAAGCTCAGCCGCGTTTCTTTTTCCGCAGCAGGTTTTAGTAGGAAGCCGGGTTATGAGTGGAGAATATATTGGATTTAGAAGACTACACTTCGATAGCTTTTGGATTAGTAGGAGCTTTGGCATCTTCAGACTTAGCATTTATTATTGTTCTCATTTTGTAACCTTGTATTCTCAGTTTATTCCTTTGTAACCTTTGGAATTCTTTTGTATTACTTATGTTGTATGTCTGTATATGATTTTATATGTCACCGTAATGTAGTGCTTCTACCCTTATCGGGTTGGGGTGTTACAATTATGGTATCAGAGACCAGGCTGCGACTTGTAGTACATTAAACCTTGACCTGTGAAGTTTGGACCACTAAGTTTCCACTGTAGGCGCTCATAAGATAACCTTTGGGAATTTGCCTTAAGATCTCCCCATAGGAGCATAAGTTATTTACCGGTGAGGAATGGGTAGACTAGGACTTCTATGTTTGTAGCATTGCTTCCGCATCACTCTGATTCGTGCCTTTGCCTTTAGTTAAGCCTTATAAGAACTTGCCCCAGAAGTTAGAAGTCTTGCATCACATCTCTGATTTCCAAGTAAGTTGGAATACTCCGGACACTACATTGATACCTTACACCATTGAGTTTCACTACTGATTTTGATCTCCATCTCCGATTCGCTTGATAAACATTTTGATACCTTTCCGATCGTTCCGAAGATTATTCAATCATAATGTGTTTGACACATTCTTTGAATTTCATACTTATGTTAGACACAAGGTGTCGTTTGATACTACTTGACTTTGCATAATCAAATTCTTCCCTACGAGAACTCTAATATTTATTAATCATGGATACAGGAGTTTGTTTTCCCCCTTTGAATGGCGAACCTTGTCTGCTAATCAGTCCCCTTGGAAGTTTATGATCTTGATATTATTCCCTTATGAAATTGTTAACTGAGCATGATAATTCCAACATTTGATATTTCGTACATTTCAATTTTAACAACCATACGATGTTTGTATTACCGATGATACACACTCTACCTATCATTTGTGCTAATGAGCTAACCAGATCCCAACACTTTGAACTGTTTGCTTATCTATCTCAACGCTTTTGATGAACTTTGTGCTTGATTATGAGATATGAACTATCAATTTGTTTTGATAACCGAATTCATGCTACGAATCTGTTTACCCTCGATATAATTGACTTTGAAGTCTTCTGGTTATGGATTGGCTGGCTATTCTTTAAGCTACCATAGACTGCCGTATCCGATGTGTGACCTTTAATGATCTACTTCGTTCTACCTTGTTTTGATGACTCTCGATCACTCAAATCTGTTACTATAGAAGATGCTCACGACTGGTGTTACCATCAACGGAGTATACCTCATGCAACACGTGGAGATTTCGGTTCGGGTATCAAGACAACTAGACGAACTATTAGCACATGACCTGGAGTTGGCAGAGCGTGTTACCTTAAAACCTGGAGCCGTGATAGAAGACCTGTCGAAGACCGCAATTTTGCTTCTCTATTCATTTTAGTTGTACTAAAATGAATTGAGAGCAGAAGCAGACTTGCGGATGACAGGATGCTCGGTGATCATGACGAAGATTCGCAATTCCATACCACAATTCCATGAAGAACTGCCGAAGGCTTGAGGAACCAGACTCAAGTTTATTGTTGTTCTTTTCATCCTATGAACTGATGGACAACCGTAAACCGACTACTCAAGATTGGAACCTTGAAATTTATGTTATGAATGGATTGACACTTTTGATGACGTCCCTTACTTCTGATAGACATGCTATGATTTCCGTTACCTTTACGAGTAGTTTCGTTTTCCTCTTGGTTATATTGCTGAATTTGATTACATCATTGCGAGTTTCACTTGTTTTGCCGACCTTGTTTCATTATTGACCTTGACTAGGGCCAATCCTAGGATTTAGTTGGACTACTAGGTGGTTTATAGATTTTGTTTCACGATCTTGAGATAGAGTATGACCATCATGAGGGCATATTATGTGAGGCTAGTATTATGACGCCTGATCAACGTGATAATACTAACGTCATATAAGTGCACTTATTGTGTTCATAGGATATCTTGAGTAGTGCCTAAGAGAAGCCTTAGATTTCTGTTTCCGTTGGCGACTATCTGCGATTATTGAGACTTTATGATTCTTTTGACCTATATGTTTGATCTGCCTTATCGCCGTACGATTGGATATTTTGGATTCTCGAGATATGTTTATTGATCTCTGTATTTTGATAACGATCTTAGGGTTCGTTGTAGAGCTTTCTATCGTCTAATATCATCGACTGAATTGCTTTCTATTCGTATGTGTGCCAGTGTTCACATGGAGGGGTACACATATGTTTTGCTACTTGTATGTTTCACGTTTGTGGGACCGTTACAATATGATTTGTTTGAATAAGGATCGGAACTATGAGAAACCGAATTTGGACTGTTATATTAGAAGCATGATTGTTGAGTTATTGGAAGAGTATCATTTGGTGAGTTAGTCCTCGATTATTGGACCGTTTGAGATTCTTGTACGTTTCGGGGGAGGTTTTTGATCGTCTAACTCTACCTCCTCAACTGTCGCATGTTCATAACATATTCCGAGTATCTCTTCCGAGGGAATATCCCTATCATTCTCTGTATGCGACATATTATTCATTTGACTTGGCACCACCTGATATGTTCCCTTTTGTGTGAAATGGAAAACATCTAGATTGACAAGATAAGGTCATGAGAAACCAAGTTTTCGTGTTTTGCATAATTTGATATGTTCTCATCTGATTTGTATATCTTCAATTTCGCGGACGAAAATTTCTTTTTAGAGGGGAAGGGTTTTAATAATAAAATAAACCTTTATTTCCCTTTGCATTCTATCCGGCGATGGAACAAAAAGAGAAATTTATTTCTTATTTTTATTTTCTCTTCAATAAAAAAATGAACAAAAAATTATAATTCTATAGGGTTTAATAAAAATTAAATTAATCTTTTGATAAAATTGCTATGCTTAGTGTGTGACTCGTTGGTTTTTTTAGGGTTAGTAACCAGCCCCATAGTATAAACAAATAACTATAGAAGTAATAACCAGCTCATCTGTAACACCCCAACCCGATAAGGGTAGAAGCACTACATTATGGTGACATATAAAAGCATATACAGACATACAACATAAGTAATACAAAAGAATTCCAAAGGTTACAAAGGAATAAACTGAGAATACAAGGTTACAAAATGAGAAAAATAATAAATGCTATGTCTGAAGATGCCAAAGCTCCTACTAATCCAAAAGCTATCGAAGTGTAGTCTTCTAAGTCCAATATATTCTCCACTCATAACCCGGCTTCCTACTAAAACCTGCTACGGAAAAAGAAACGCAGCTGAGCTTAAAAAGCCCAGTGAACAGATATATAATAGAAACAAACGGGATAGATAACGGAAATAAGGAAAGTAGTAAAAGAGATATCAGAAAGTCTCTGCAGAAGAATATTAATGATAATGAAGTGAAGTACAGATAACAACGAATAAAACTTCAAATTCAAGTTTCAAATTTATATTCAGAATTAAGCCTAAGTTAAGGTAAGTTACATTCAGTATTTCAACCCCGTGCCCAGAACAGATCAGATAATAACAGTAACAGCCTCATATGAAATCCAGAGGGGAGGCCTCAGAATATCAGATGTAAACAAAAGGGTGACCTCAATGGGTTGTGAAGGACGTGTATTGCACACACAGCCACATTCACCAGATAACAAATAAATATAACAGATAACAGATATCAGACCTAGGATGCATCCATTCGCCCCTTACCCATTCACGTGCAGACCATAATAAAAAGGACGGTGTGAGAAATCACTCACCCACACATGAGTCATGTCACTGGTGCATCAATGACACGGACATGGAACCCCTATGCCTAGTGATAGCCCGGGTTTCATACTGAATGGGTCAATGTTTAATTTAAAAGGTTCAGATTACATATCAGAATTTAAATGTCCAGATGAAACAGAAGTTCAGATTATACAGATCATATCAGATGGTATATATATGTATATAAGATTTTATCAGATTAGCGGATTCATAAAGCAGAGGTTTATTATCAAAGGTTCATATTTCATGAGTTCAATATCAAGGTTCAGATAGCAAATTCAGATAGTAAGTGGTTCAGATAACAAAAGTTCAAATAGAAAAAGGGATCATAGCAATGGCATAGGGAATCCTAAACAAAGGAAAAATATCAGAAGAAAGGTAGTGAAGGTTCATATCAATGGTTCAAGGTTTACAAGTGTGAAAATGTTATAAGAAACTGATTTGGAAAACTTAGCAATTCATTTTAAAACATGGTTATCATAAAAGTATTTCCTTAAAATATTTTTAGCAAAGGTCATTTAAACCTCCATTTAGAAACTGACATGTTGTCATATTTTCAGAAATTAGTTGAGATAGTTTATCTCATATTACCAAGTTATATTTTCAAAAGAGTCTTTAGACAACATAATATCAATGAACCAAAGGTGTCAGATGTACCAAGGTTAGAAATCATAATAGTGGTAGGGAAATGGAACATAGAAATGAGAAAGCAAAGTCCAGGTTTGGCAAATGTCTAAGTTATCAGGATATCAAAGGTTCATACTCAAGGGTTCAAGATTTAAAAAGTTCAAAGGTTCAATTCGAAAGTTTATATCAATCTTCATTTAGAGAAATCTTTTAATAGTGGCTTTCATGAAAGTAATCTTTAATATCGGTTTTCATAAGATAGTCTTTAAAAGTAGTTATTATAAAAGTTAATAAAATTCCATATAAATGTGGTATTGCATAGTGCTCATCAGCATCATTTTAAAATAGGTTCTTTTCTCAAAACATTTTTATAAAATAATTACTAAAGGTTTTCACATCCGGTTATAATATTAAATGCACTTTCCAAGTTTCAAGGGTTCAAGGACTAAGGTCACAAAAGGGTAATGAACGGACTATATCAGGTGTCATATCATTAGGGTCATAATGAACGAATATCCAATAGATCATAAATGAGAATATCAATAGCAGGGAATCATAGCAGAGGTACAAGAGGTCATGTCAGAATAATGGATCAAAGTCAAGGAATCATATAAAGATTCATAACGGAGTTTAAGTCAATGTTCAAATCCAGTAATCATAACATAGGGTTCATGACAAGGATCAGATCAAGTGGGTCATATCACATTTCAAGGTAAGCATAGCAAGGGTTCATATATCACGGTTTCAAAATCAAGCTCAAATCAAGTCCTATCAAAGGTTCATAAATTAAGGGAAACATAGCAGGGTTCAATGTAGTATATATAACGGATCAATATAGGAAAGTCCGAAGGCTCAGAGCAAACATAGCATAGTCAAACAAACAGTCAAAGATAGGGAAGGAAGAATCATGAGAAACCTTTACTGAAAAGGTCAGAATATCTGTACCTTAACGCGTATAAAAGGAAAGCAAATGAATGAACGAACACAAGGAAAAAACGTCACGCCTCTACAATTGATCTACACGAAATAGGGATCACTTAATACTTTTATGTTTATTTCATAAGTTACAAATGGTCTTTTAATGATTTATACTTATAGTTATACTCATTACTCGTTTTAGGTTTATTTTAAAATTCTGGGTCAGTTTCTTTTGAATTTTAAGAAACATCAAATTAACTCTAGAGACTCTCCCAATTTTTCCTGAGGTTCCCACATAAGTTAAGTAGTTACTCAAATTTTTCCAGATTTTATTAGTAAGTGAAAGTATCCTTTAAAAATTCACCTTTCCAGACCTACCCAGAAAAATAACTGCACAAACACCCAGAAAGTTTGCGTTTGGTTAGCCCATTTATACTCTTCAGAAAAATCTACAAAAATTCCAGAAAGTCACAAATATCCTATGTTTAACCCCTGTAAAAGGAGAGGTCTTAACGTATTATAGTTTGAAAATGAAAAATCAAAAACTGCTACTGATTTTCAAACCCGATTTACTCAGCTTTGACACTTAATCTTGTAAAAGTCAAAAAGCTTATCTCCCGACCTCCAATCACCATGAAACCTATATTCCCAGAAACTAGACAAGTAGTACTTATGTTTAGACTCAAGAATCACTTAAAAACACGTTGGTATCATTCATTTACGACCCTAGCAACACGACCCAAAATTTCTGTCAGCAACAATTAAGACAGAAACACCACAACCTTAACCTTATAAACCCTCTTGATATCACCACATTATACGATTCATATGTAAACATATTAAGCCGACTCAAAATCAATTTACCAACAGGTTGTAGGTTGTATTCACTTGATTATATCATTCCAATATCACATGTGTTAGTAATCAATTTATACGGCTCGATTAGTTAGGGTTCAAATCATGATTTTATGTGAGTTTACAATTTGTATAACCTGCATATTATTAAGCCGATCCAATATTCTCATCAAATCATGGATTATATCACATGAAAGGATAAATTGAGAAGAGAAAAAAAACAAGATAGATAGGTTTTACCCTGGTGATGATCGAATGACAGAAACAATGCCACAGAATAAAAAAAACAACTCGAAACTAAGCAACTCCAAACCCTTCTTCAAACCAGTAAACCAACGATCAACAATCAC
Organism: Artemisia annua; assembly: GCA_014162995.1. Lineage (NCBI taxonomy): Eukaryota > Viridiplantae > Streptophyta > Magnoliopsida > Asterales > Asteraceae > Artemisia > Artemisia annua. The sequence goes on along the minus strand of LBNU01026644.1, from coordinate 10,010 downwards.
CTTTTCACCCTCCTTGATGTCGAATAGAAAGAGAGAAAGACCTGGAAAAGATGTATGCCGCCATTTTTTTTCTAGGGTTAGGGTTTATGGCTTTTGTTGAAGCGTATTATGTGAAAGAAAAATACACACCGGATCTCTAATCCTTGTGGTGTGGGTCGTGGATGGGCCAAAAGGCCAAGGAAAATCATGGGCTCAAAATAGTTGGGTTCATTTAGTTGTGTTTATTTTTGGTGAAATAGAAGAAAACGGCCCAAAATAAAATTCGTGTCGCGTTAAAATAAATCTCGAATTTGATTTTAGGTTTCTAAATATTTTTGGACTCAAAATATGTTCAGAATTTCAATTATGAGGTTTCGTTTTTAATTATTTGGGTTTACGGTTTATTCGTTTATTTATTCTCGGGTTTTATTATTAATCGTATCCATAACTTACAGAAATTTCAAATTATCAAAGAATTAATATTACGGAAATTTAGGGTTTTTCATCGTCGATAAATATCCAAATTTTGATGCCTAATACCCCATAGATAGTTCGAACTGTATAGGAACAATAATCAATTTTAGCTCGAATGGTTTCTAGTGGAACCCTACCCTCTCTAATCCATTCAACACGCGCAATTTCTTTTCCGTCGATACGTCCTGCAATGTGCACTTGAATTCCTTTTGTATCTGCTTGTTCAGTTAATTCTATAGCCTTTTTCATTGCTTTGCGAAAAGAAACTCTATTTTTTAATTGGCCGGCTATAAATTCTGCAAAAATATTAGGGTTTCCGTAAGGCTTTTCAATTCGTGTGATAGCAATGTTAAGTTTTCTATTTAGATAATTAAATTCTTTTTGTAAATTCATCTGTAATTCTTCGATTCCTCGGGGTCGACTTTCAATTAATATTTTTGGAAATCCCATAGATTATGATTTGGATCAATTTGATTCTTTTTTGAATCTATATACGCGCAATTCCCTCAACGCCAGAGGATGTTTTCATATTTTTTTGTACATAATTCTTGATATAATTTCTTATTTTTTGATCTTCTTGCAGACCCTAGAAATTGCCCTTTTTCCGATCCAGTCCCCTCCCACCCACCGCGAACCGC